>RJWM01014381.1:0-39289 GCA_004363535.1 Dasyprocta punctata
TTTTTTTTTTTTTTTTTTTGCGGCACTGGGGATTGAACTCACAGCCTTGCGCTTGCCAGGGCAGGCGCTTAAGCCGCTAAGCCAAACTCCCCAGCCCTGGTTTTTTGAGGCAGGGTCGCACTATGTAGCTCAGGCCGGCCTTGCGCTCGCGTTGTAGCCCAAGCCGGCCTCGAACTCACAAGGCTCCTCCTACCTCAGCCTCCCGAGTGCTGGGATTAAAGGCGTGCGCCACCACGCCCAGCTTCCCCTGCATTTTCCACTAATGAAGTTTAATTCATTTTAATGCAGATTTGGTCCCTCTCCTGCATAGATCCCTATCTACAATGACTTTCCACTAGCCCCACAATCAAGTTCACACTCCTTACCAGATCTGCAGGAACTTGTGCTCCCACTCCTCACCTACCAGTCACAAGCTCTAGCAGTGTAAAAGGACTTAAAATTCTCTCAGATTCTGTGTGTTCTCAGGCCCTCCATGTCTTTCCAATGCTCTTCCTGCAGCTGAGGAGGAATAGCAATCCTTATCTGATGATTCTAACTTGTCCCGAGATCCAGCTGCACCCCAGCTCTCCACCAAGCCTGTCTTGTCTGACTTTCTGAAGCAGTTAATTACCACTGCCTCTCATGCCTATAATTTTATTATCTTATATTATTATTATTATTATTATAAAGTCAAGACTGGCCTTGAACTCATTATGCAGCAAAGCCTGGCCAGGAACTCCCAATCCGCCTGCCTCAGAGGAATTACAGGTGTGTACCTCTATGCCCAGCTCTTACAACTGGATCTCCCAGGTTTTCACTGCAGTGCTCACTGCACTGCCAGATGCAAGTGGAATGACGTGATTACCAGTCTGTCTTCTCTACCCAGCTGTATACTTAAGAGAGTAGCATGACTCTTTTACTCATCTCTGTATTCCCAGCAGAGTCCCTGGGCCCTGAGAATATGTAATAATTTGCTGAATAAACAAAGTCACAATAGTAATAATAACAAAAGATAACTACAATGTATGGAATATTTCCTTATATGCCACTTATAAAACTAATTACTACGCATCTATTATATAATTTATCTTCACAACAACCCCATGAGGCAATACCAATATTTCCCTCATCTTAAAGATAAGAAAACTTACCCAAGATTCCCACAGAGAACTCGGCACAGCCAGGATTCAATTTAGAGTCACAACTTTTTAAAAAACTCTTTTTTTGAGGTACTGGGGATTGAACCCAGAACCTCACTCACACTAGGCAAGTGCTATGCCAGTAAGCTACATTTCCAGCCCTTTTAGCCCAGGCTGGGCTTGAACTTGCAATCCTCCTGCCTCAACCTCACAAGTGGCTGTGATTAAAGATGCATGTCACTGTACCCAAAATGTAGCCAAAACTCTTAATACTATAGTTACTCTGAAAGGAAGCTTCAGTCATCAGTTAAAGGACATCGTCTGACTGGATCTCACCTTGATAAACCTAAAACACCCATTAACACCCTAAACAAATATATTTTAAAAAAGTGCAGCCGATCCTTCGGTTCATAAGCATGATGATTGGGGGTTCATGCCCCATGCATGAGATGTGCCGCCCTCAAATCCTGTTATGATGTCGGCACATTACCCATCTGACATGAACTTGTAAAAAAAAAAAAAAAAAAAGTGCATCCCAAGAAGCCAAGCCTAGGTGTGCTGGCATCCACCTGTAATTCCTGCACTCTGGGAGGCTGAGGCTGGGGGAGTTTAAGCCCAGTCTGGACAATTTAGCAAAATTTAAAAACAGGCCGTGGATATACCTTGATGTGAAGGCCTTATGTTCAATCTCCAAGATCACACACACACACACACACACACACACACAAAGGAGGAGAAGGAGAAGAAAGAAAAAAAACAGTGTAGACCTCAGAAAACAAAGTACAATTCCCTAGAGAGATATCCCACTCTAAGGCTAAGAACACTATATATATAAGAAAGTTCTTATGGGCCAGGAGAGAAAAAAACAGGAAAACTTCTACAAGATGGCTTTGTCCATGCCTGCCTGTGCCTGCCTCTCACCTGCCGGCACCCCTGGCCCATCTCATGCACCGGGGTCACCTGTTATAATGGCTGCCGCCACTCAAGCGGCTGTACTGCTCCTTCTCCTGGTGGCTGGCCCGAGAAGAGCTGCTCAGGTGCTTCCTCTGTTCTTTGGTCTTCTGAAGGACACGTTTGTAGGAAAGTGTGCACAGCCAGCACAGCAGTTTCCCATCTACCTGAAGACAAGAGACAAAGAAGAGGACATGTAATGGAGCAGCTGAGAATGTGGGCACTGGGGCTAGAACTTCCAGGTTAAGTTCCAGCGCTGCCACTTGTGGGTTGTGTGACCTTGAGCAAGTCACAGAGGGCTGCTGCATGGATTCAGTGACATAATGTACAGAAGACACACAGAATGGAGCCTGGCACATAACAGTTACTTAATAAAAACAGCCTCTAATTTTGGGGATGGTAGTACTGGTGACTAAATGCAGGGTCTTGTGACTTAGGCAAGTGCTCTACCATTGAGCTACATTTCAAGCCCTTACTAAAATTTTACTTATTTACTTTTAAGACAGGGTCTCACAGGGCTGGAGTTTGGCTCAGTGGCTTAAGCGCCTGTCTCACAGGTGCGAGGTTGTGAGTTCGATCCCTGGTGCCACTAAAAAAAAAAGACAGGGTCTCACTATGTATTTCAAGCTGGCCTTGAATTCACTATATAGCTCAGGCCAGCCTTGAACTTGCAGCAATCCTCCTGTCTCAGTCTCCTCAGTGCTGGGATTACAGGTGTGCACCACCATGCCCAGCTCTAAAGCGTTTTTTTTAATCATGGCAACAAAAGTCTCTTTGTTCCTTATCCTCTGCCAGGCAAGTCTAACCTACTGCCCACTGTTTATTTGCCCTTGATTTTTGTTTTTTGTTTTGTTTTTAAAGAAACATACTTCAGGTTTGTTTATTTATTTCTGGTACCGGGAATCAAACCCACTGCCTTGTGCTTGCCAGGCAGGTGCTGTGCTGCTGAGCTACATCCCCAACTAGGTTTTTTTTTTTTGGCACCAGGGATCAAAGTGCCAGGCAGGCACTTGGGCCACTGTGCTAAAACCCCAGCCCAATTCTTTTTTTTTTTTTTTTTTTTTGTGGCACTGGGGATCGAACTCACAACTGTGTACCTGCCAGACAGGCACTTAAGCCATTGAGCCAAACTCCCGGCCCTGGTTTTTTGAGGCAGGGTTGCACTATGTAGCTCAGGCCGGCCTTGAGCTCACGTTGTAGCCCAAGCCAGCCTCAAACTCACAACGCTCCTCCTACCTCAGCCTCCTGAGTGCTGGGATTAAAGGCATGTGCCACCATGCCCGGCTCCCCCACCCCTATATTTTGAGACAGGGTCTCACTAAGCAGTTCAGGCTGGCCTTGAACTCACTTTGTAGCCCAGGCTGGTCTCAAATTCACAACGATCCTCCTGCCTCAGCCTCCAAAGTGCTTAGCTTTTTTTTTTTTTTTTGCGGCACCGGGGATTGAACTCACAACCTCGCGCCTGCCAGGGCAGGAGCTTAAGGCACTGAGCCAAACTCCCAGTCCTGGTTTTTTGAGGCAGGGTCGCACTATGTAGCTCAGGCAGGCCTTGCGCTCGCGTTGTAGCCCAAGCCGGCCTCAAACTCACAACGCTCCGCCTACCTCAGCCTCCCAGAGTGCTGGGATTAAAGGCATGTGCCACCACGCCCGGTGTTAGTTTTGTGTTTTGAGACAGGGTTTTGCTATGTAGTACAGGCTGGCCTTGAACTAACTGTGTAGCCCAGGCTGGCCTCAAACTCATGGTGATCCTCCTCCCTCAGCCTCCCAAGTGCTGGGATTATAGGTATGCACCACCACACCTGGCATCTTTTCACTTTTAGCTCTACCATTTCTATATTAGTAGAGCTAGTCCCATCTCTCACTGCTGCAAGAGCTGCCCAGTGATCAATCTACTTCTACTCCTGGGGCCTTACAAGCTATTTCCACATAGTTGCTAAAGAGGGCTTCTTAAATCTGATGATAAGCTATCTCCTTAGCAACCAAAGATTTCTCCTTGTACCTAGCATAAAATCCAAACTTTTACTGTGGCCCATGTAACTTAAATGTAGCCTATATCTGTATCTATAAGCTCTTTTATTTTCTCTTCCTCTTGTTCATTCTGCTGTTTTTCTATTCTTCCCATGTACCAAGCTCATTCCTGCCTTAGAATCTTTGTACAACTACCTGGTCCTCCTGAGTAACTGGGATTACAGGTGTGCACTACCACATCTGGCTCCTCTTTCTTTATTGCATTTACACCTAAAATTTGTGTTTACTTATCTCCTTTGTCTTTGCCCATCTCTTTCTCATACACACATAAGCTCCATGAGTGGTCTAGGCCTACTTGTTTAGTTCATTAGTGTATGTTATGACTTGTGTCTAGGTGACCCCCCAAAGCCTCATGTGGTCATAGGTGGGGCTTTTTCTGAGGTGGCTCAAGCTAGAGTGTTGATGCTGGGATCAAGGATGTGATTACTAAATTAGTCCACCGATTGGTTTGGCATAGCTCTGGGAGTGGACAACAGGAAGGCCCTCCATACGTGTGTGTGCCACTCGCCCTAAATGCAGACATCCTAGACAAAAAGAGGGCCTTGTTGGGGGCACTTGTTCTTCGTTGTCTTGTATGAATGTTTCTCCTCTACTATGCCCCTTTGCCTTGAAACCAGCCAACTATAAACTAACACCCCTATGGACTGTAAGCCAAATAAACTTTATCTCCTTTAACTTTGTGTGTTGAGTATTTTGTCTCTGTGACAACCAAAAAATAACTAAAAAAATTAAAAATATAACTAAAATCACTAAAAAAATAACTAAGTATACTTTCACTATCTAAAACTGAGATGATATTTGTTAATGAATATACAAACTTCTTTTAAAGAGAATTTTTTTTTTTTTTTTTTTGCAGCACTGGGGATCGAACTCACAGCCTCACACCTGCTAGACAAGCGCTTAAGCCACTGAGCCAAATTCCCAGCCCTAGTTTTTTTTGAGGCAGGGTCACACTATGTAGCTCAGGCTGGTCTTGCACTCACGTTGTAGCCCAAACTGGCCTCGAACTCACAACGCTCCACCTACCTCAGCCTCCCAAGTGCTGGGATTAAAGGTGTGTGCCACCACACCTGGCTTAAAGAGAATTTTTAAAAATCCAATAAAAACAATACAGAATTTCAAAACAAGATGATAGGAAATAGCTAGGGATGTAGCTCAGTAGCACAGTGCTTGCCTGGCAAGTGTGAGGTCATGAATTTGATACCCAGTAACAAAAACAAACAAACAAAAGATGATAGAAAATTAACAATGGTTATTATATTGGATGCTGTCTTCCAAATAGTCACTCAGATTACCAGATACAGACATGCAAAACCAATCAAACAATATAAGGACTGTTTCTTTCAATGAACTAATAGTACAATTATCTTAGCTATCATATATATATATTATATATATATATATTTTCCCCCTTCTTTCTCTTCCCTTTTCCCCCATTCCAGTTGTTCTTTCCTTCTGAGCAGTTTCTTTCCCTTTCACAATATCTACTGTACCTTTTGGAGCAACTCTTTCAGTTTCTTATAGTAGGAAGACAATACAATGTTTACACACGTGAGTTTAATTTAGTAATAATACAGGCACTATTTGTTCAGTTATATTATGTGCCAGGCTCAAAAGTAAGTGTTTTATATAACTATCTCATTAAATCACTCCACGTTCCTGTAAGTAGCTACTGTTATTCTCAATGGGAAAAATATGAAAACTGCACATGACAGTAACTTGCCCAGGATTATTCAGCTAGCCCCAGAGGGGATGACATTTAGGTCCAGAGGACTATAAAGCTTGAGCTAACCCCCAGACCTGGGTAATACACTATTACAAGTTGACTCTTGATTATTAATTCAGCTTCTCCAGTATCTTGATTCAGGGAAAGGTAACCTGGTTTGCAAGGAGGAGTACTATGATCTGGTCATGGGAAACTTATAAATTATAAGGGAATTCATTATAAATTAATGAATTTGGTAAACAAGAGTTAGCCCTTGAAAGCTTAAGCACCTCTGAAAAGCCCCTCTGGGCACTGAAGATGGTTTTTTTGTTTTTGTTTTTTCATTCTGAGACAAGGGTCTCGCTATACAGTTCAGGCCTCCCTTGAGGTCATTTTGTAGCCCAGACTGGTCTCGAACTGCAATGATCCTCCTGCCTCAGCCTCCTGACTGCTGGGATTACAGGCATGAGCCACCACACCTGGCTTGAAAATGAGTTTCTACATTATATTCTTTTCTCAGTCAGGATTTTGCTACGTAGGCCAGGCTGACCTCAAACTCACAATCCTCCTGCCTCACTCAGTCTTCTAAGTGCTGGGACTACAGCCATGTACCATCACACCCAGTTATACTACCTTCTCCTATTCAATAAGTATTTATTAATTACCTACTATGTGCCAGGCTACTGGAAATGTAGGAGAGAACAAGATTGCCAAAGAGAAGTAAGACAATTTTTCATAATGTTACATACTTTGAAGATAGTAAAACAGAGTGATAATGATAAAAAGAGTAACTGTCAGGGGTTGGGGGTTTATCTCAGTGGTAGAGTAGTTGCTTAGCCTGCAACAGGCCCTGGGTTCCATCCCCAGCACACACCCCAACACACACACACACAAAGTAACTGGAAATCAGTAAAAGGTCTGCGTGAGGAGGTAGCGTCTGGGTTGAGACCTGACATAAAGAGTCACTTATGACACTCTGAAGTGGGGCACTCTGGGCAGAGAGAACAGCCGGAACAGTAGAGGGGGAGCAAGACTGACAAGACCGGTGCATCTGCAGGACTGAAAGGCAGCCATTATGGCTGAATAAGGTGGGAGGCAGGAAGCATGATGAAAATCGAGATTGAGAGCTGGGTATGGGCTTTGTAGGGATGGACAGGGTTTGGGTTTTATTCTAAGTATAACCCGATAGCAGTGTAGGGTTTCATCAGGAGAGTAATATTCTGACCAAACTCTGAACCATTTTGATTCCACTAAGGTACCACCATTCCACATATGGCTTCCTAAACTGTGAGAAGTGGCACATGGCTACAATCCCAGCACTCAGGAGGCTGAGGCAGGAGGACCACTGGGAGTTCAAAGTCAACCTGGACACTCAAAGTGAGTTTAAGGCCAGTCTGAACTGCGTAGCAAAACCCTGTTTCAAAAAGCAAAACAACAAACCCCCCCAAAAAAAAAACCCAAAACCCTCAAATACAGCTTTCCTCTAATGTCATTTTCTTGCGATTTGTAATTTCAACAGAAAAATTTACAAAGTCAGATGGTAATCAAGTTAATATCACTCTCTCTTGCTTAAGTCACAATCTCTCCTTTATAGAATTCTATAGACATTTGTCAATTACCACTAACAATACAGTATCCCAATTGCAGTGAAATCAATCAGTATAATTTGGATTCTTATAAAATGTTGGAATACGGGTCAGGGATGTAGCTCAGCAGCATAGTGCCGGTCCTGAGTTTGATTCCCAGTGCCAAAAAAAAAGTTAGAATAGAATGATCCAGGTCTGATAAATGAAGAAACCAAAGTCTATCTTCTTCCAAGTCAACAGCAGAATTAGGAAAGGAACTCTCTTTATATCTTTTTAACATAATTGGCCTATTTTAACTTCTCTGAAAGAAAAAAGAAAATCAAGAAAAACACAGAGGTTTACCTTCTTTCTATCATCTTTTCTGTCAAATGCACATTGCTGTTTGCACTGTTCACAAGAATATGGTGGTCCATACTTCTTCTCTGAATTTGTGCAGCGTTGGCATTTATTACCAATAAATGCCGCAATTATGTTGCAATACTGACAAGGTTTGGGCTTAAAGAAGGAAAAAAAGTCAAGTAAATACATTATAAAATATTTGTACATTTTAAAAAACAATTTCTACTGTGCAGTCCATTGGTCATAGTGAAAATACATTGCCAACATCATAAATTTGCTTTTATATTGATCAAATGAAGCTCCCCCTCCTTTTTTATTTTTTTTGGTACTGAGAATAAAACTCATAACCTTCAACTTACCAGGCAGGTGCTGTGTCACTGAGCTATATCCCCAGCCCCAGCTCCCTCCTTTTTGAGACAGGGTCTCACTATGTAGCTCAGGCTGGCCTTGAACTCACTATGTAGTCCAGGCTGCCCTTGAATGCATGGGGGTCCTCCTATGTCACCATGCCCAGCTACCACCAAATTTCTGAAAAGTCCTCTTTGGCACTATCGATATATAAGCATGTCAAAAAAATCCCTGCAAATACACAGCATCCTGAACCTTAACATTAAGAGAAAAAAAATCATTCATCAAAATAGACAATTGTTACCAAACAAAGAGGTCATCATTCTTCTTTCCCCTTTTTTTCCCACTGGTCACTGAAGTCACTCAAAGAAAATTATAATCATAACCCCTCCAGAGTTACTCTAATCACAGAACTCCATAATAATAAGTATTAACTAAGTCTGAAAGCTGAGAAATTCAATATATTGACTTAATAGTTATTCTAATAAAAATTTTCTACTGAAATTAATAGTCCATGGAAGACAAGTACCAAGAGAACCAAGTATTCACTATTAGATACAAAGAAATCCACTTACCGTTCCATACAACTGTACATTCTGAGCACATTTCTTGCATATCGTATTAGTTTTACTGTTAAAAAAAAAAGAGACACAAAACTTTGCTTAGAACATATGAAAACTCATTTCTCCTTAAGCCCAAGGAACTTGTTCATTAGTGAAATATGGACCAGACACTTGGTTAACCCAAGTCTTGAGTATCTGATCAGCAACTCTTTTAATTATTGTGATGACTGTGTTATTCCAAATAAAATCAGATTTTAATTAAAACAGTGAGTTATTTCTGATTATGACATCTCTAAGTGTCCCTATGTAAAATTATCAGATATAGAGAAGACTCTCAAAGTATCATGTTAGACTGAAATGGACTAGCAGAAAAGAAATTAATCTCTTCAATGCAGGTGAATAGCTGAGAAATTTAAGGTGAGAGATAAAGTATTTGAGTTTGGAATGTGAACTCAGAGATTCTATCCATTTTGATTATATTTTCTTCATGTTCCCCTCTGTAAATAAAAATATTAAAATTGCAGAGGCAAACAAGTAGACACCATAACCAAATATTTTGTCAATATTTCTGATTTCTCTAAGAGTTAAGCACTGCCAAAAATAAAAAAGTCCTTGTTTTGTTTTGTTTTGAGACAGGATCTCACTATGTAGTTTAGTCTGGCCTTGAACTCATGATGCAGCCCACTTGCTTCAAACTCACAGTGATCCTCCTGCTTCAGTCTTTCAACTGCTGGAATTACATGTGGCTCCATGCCTGCCTGAAAATGTCCTTTCACTTGTGAAGATCCAGATGTCATAATATTATTTACACACCTGAACTAATAAAGTTGCATGAGAAAAAATTAACTTTCAAATAAAGTCTAACATGGAAAGGTACAAAAAAATGACTGATGTACAAGGGCATTCAAATTACTCTGGGACTGAACATAAAGTAGTATAACAATCTAGTCAATTGTGATTATTTTCCCATACAATTTCCATGAAGATAATCATAAAGTTAAAGACAAAAGACAATCCACAGAGGAGAAAATGTTGAAGCTAAAATATTCATGGGCCAGCCATCATGGTGCACACCTGTAATCCCAGCACTCAGGAGCTAAGGCAGCAGAATTATCAAGTTCAAGGCCAGCTTGGGCAACACAGTGAATTCAAGGTCAGTATGAACTACATACCAAGACTCTATCTTAAAAAACCAAACAATAACTAAATACATAAATAAATATTCAAAGAAAATATTTCATGGGCTTGGTAACATGTGGTGATGCCAGACGTAAAACACCAAGCCCACTATGGAATGTAGTTTAGTGGTAGAATGTGTATTTTCCTAGCATGCATAAGGCCCTGAATTCAATCTCCAGCATCAAACAGAAAAAAATACACTGAAAAAAGGTCAGTAGAACTAGCATTAGTATCAGTTATTCTGTGATGCTGAATAATATTTAGATTTATACCTGGCTTTGTTACCAAAGGAATGATGCATACATTAAGATACACCTGACATTTTAGAAAACATGCAAAGAAAAATAATCACTAGGATTCATCTTAATTTTTGCATAGTGTAAATTAAGAGCCAGAGCTCATGCCTAGTGCAGTGGCACACACCTATAATTCTAGCAACTCGAGAGGCTGAGTCAGGAGGATTGCAAGTTACAGGCCAGCCTGCACAACTTAGTGAGACTCTGACTCATAAAAAAGTGGGGAGGGGCTAAGAATATATCTCAGTGCTAGAGCACCTGCCTAATACTTGTGAAGCCCTGGGTTCAATCTGCAGTACCACTGAAAAAATAAAGTCAGGTCGGGTGCAGTGGTGCACACCTATAATCCCAGCACTCAGGAGGCTCATGCAGGAAGATTCTTATGAGTTCAAGGACAGACTGAGCTACACAGCAAATTCAAAAACCAGTCTGAACTACATGAGACCTTGCCTCAAAAAAAAAGCCAGGTGTGGTGGTGCATGCCTGTAAACCCAGCACTGGGGAGGCTGAAGCAGGAGGGTCGTTGTGAGTTCAAGTCCAGCCTGGGCTACAAAGTGAGCACATGGGCAGCCTGAACTGCATAATGAGACACTGTCTCAAAAAGACAAAAAAAAAAAAGAAAAAAAAGAAAAAAGAAAAGACAAAGAAAATCAAAGCGCCTATCTCACCCACCACACACCAGTTAATTCAAGATGGATCACAGGGCTAAATACAAAAAGCTAAAACACAAATCTTCTAATTATATTTTGTATAATTCTATTTATATGAAGGACAAGAACAGACAAAACTAATCACTGGTAGAAATGAAAATCAGAACAGTGGTTGCCTAGCAGGAGCAAGGAGTAGAGAGACTGATGGTGATGGAAGATGAGAGGGCTCCAGACAATGGTGACATTCTGTATTTTGATAGGGTTTGGAGTTGGGGATAGGGTCTCACCATGTAGTTCAGGCAGGCCGTGAATTTGCTATGTGGCTCAGGCTGGCCTCCAATTCCTGGTGATCCTCCCCCTCAGCCTCCTGAGTGCTGGGATAATAGGTATGTGCCATGGTGCTGGTTTATATGCAAATACTGCCTCTAAATAAAACAATAAAGACCCCAGCATGGTGGCACATGCCTGTAATCCCAGCACTTGAAAGGCTGAGGAAGGAAGATTGCTGTGAGTGTGAGGTTAGCCTGTGTTACACTGTGAGTTCAAGGACAGCCTGCACTACATAATGGCACCCTGTATACACACACACACACACACACACACACACATTAAAATAAAGAACTGGAAGTTGAAGGTGTAGCTTAGGAATAGAATGTTTGCCTAGCATGCACAGGCCCTGGGTTTAGGGAACACAAAGAAATAAATAAGTACTTAAAAATTTTAAATTAAACTGGGCATGGTAGCACATGCCTTTAATCCCAGCACTCTGGAAGGCTGAGCCAAGAGAATCATTGTGAGCTCGAGACCAGCCTGGGCTACAAAGTGAGTTCAAGGTCAGCCTGAATTGCATAGTGAGACCCTGTCTCAAAAATAGGGCCGAGATTTAGCTCAGTGGCATAAGCGCCTGCCTGGCAGGCATGAGGTTGTGAGTTCATTCCCCAGTACCAAAAAAAAAAAAAAGACTTTAGTAGGTATATGGGTATTCACTAATTCAACCTTTTTTGTTGCTGTTTGGAAATATCCATAATAAAATGTTGGGAAAAATATTCCTGGAATTGAACTTGGCCTATTAAAATTAGATCTTAAAAAAAAATTAGAACTAATGTGAGCACCCTAGTGAAGCCAAGATCACCTACAATTACAAAGATTTCACCAAAGTTGAACTTGCCATAGCAATAAATCACTTTGCTGCAACTGAAAATGTGCCCAAAGATGTGTTCACTCACACCTAAGTGTTTTTTATATTTTTAAAAAAGAGATCCACACAAGGAAAATGTTAAGGCAAATAAATTTTGAATGTGACTAGAGCTAACAAACATTTTAGGATTGTCACAATCCTAAAAGTATCTTCTTTGGCATTATGGTTTCTTCAAGATCTGTACATATCAATACTGGAGCATGAGGTCTGCATTTTACTGTTGTGGGGATTGGTTTCTTAGTTATAACCCACAATACGAAATGATCAAGTACCTGAAAAATTAGTAGCTTTAAAATTTTAAGCAATCAGGGGCTGGAGAATGTAGCTCAGTGGTACAGCATGTGCTTAGCACACACCAGTCACAGGGTTCAATTCCCAACACTAAAAAGCAAAAACATTTAATCAATAAGCATTCAAACTGAGCAAGATGGCAATGCCTGTAATCCCAGCTACTCAGGAGACTGAGGCAGGAAGACTGCAAGTTCCAAGGCAGCCTGGACAACTTCAAAGAAACTGTCTCAAAAATAAAAATGCTGGCAGCTGGGCCTGGTAGTGCATGTTTGTAATGCCTACTCTCTGGGCCCTTGAGGCAGGTGAATCACAGCTTCGAGGACTAGCATGAACAATTAGAAAGACTCTGTCCCAAAATACAAAAGAGCAGAGAATGTAGCTCAGTGTGAGCTCTAGGGGGTTGCTCCCCAGTACCACAACAAAACAAACAAATGGGCTGGGAATATAGCTCAATGGCAGAGTACACATCCAGCATGTGCCAAGTCAATCAGTACTAAATTCAATCCTCAGTACTGGAAAAAATAAATTGAAGCAATCATAGGCAATATTTAGGGAATAATATGTGTATTATATGCCCTCTGATGTAACAAGAAACTGCAAGATCTGTGTATAAAGTAACTGACTACAGATCTGTATGTTACAGTGCAACTGGTTACAAATCTCTCTTACATGAAAAGCAATCACAGATTTTAAGATCCTACTAACATCTCTCATAGTTAACCAAAACTCTACCTCTCCTGCTGGTACTCAGTCCTGCAGTAGGTGCACTTCACAACAGGGTGTGCAATCCGACATTCCTGAAATGAAATGAGGGTATCATTTTAAAAAAGGCACTCAAAAATGGAAACAGTCTTCAGAAGGAAGAATACCTGGGTACTATGTCTAGCACAGCCACTATGCTTGAGTGAGTCACTAACTTTCTGGAATTTATTTTACTCCTCTGAACATCTGCACCATTGCCCAGCTGTTGATGTGGGAGTTAAATAAGAATTTATATGGAGCTAGTCATAAATTGTAAAACAACCGTAGAATAAACCCCAGACAGGGAATCAGTCTAGTCCTGGCTCTGTTGGTGTGCTACTGAGCAAGTTTCTGAAATATAAGTGCTAGATTTTTTTTAAGGCCAAAAAGCATACTTAAGCTCTTGCATTTTCTCAGACCTGGTAAATAAGAGTGGTAAAAAAATAAGTGTGTCCTCTTAAGCCCGGTAAAAAAACAAAAGTCATGGCCACCTGAGATACAGTAACATATTAAGATCAGAGGCAAACTGGATTACCTGAGGGTTATCTCAACATCAGTTTAGGCAGGCTTGCTGACTTTTAACTTTCATCTTATGTCAACTTCACTCACTTAAATAGGCAAAGTGGGATGAAGGAAGTTCAGGAGTAAAAACTTGGTTAGAGAAAGGACTGAAGTCCACCAACTGGACGCTGAAGTCATCCTTCAGATTTGTGTTCTTGGTGGAGGGCTTTTTTATTTTTTAATAACGCTTTGCCACCTCAGATTCTGAGACTGGCCGAAAAGTGCCCGTGAGGCGTCGGAGCGAGTTCAACCTCAGGTGGCACAAGGGGTCCCTCAGTCCGCAACTCGGGCGACCGTGGCGGCAAGAAAGGCAGCCCAAACGGATCCTCAGCGCTCTGATCAGAGCCATGCAAGGACCTGCTGTTTTCTCCCCCGACCTCATTGGGTCCGAGAACAAGCCCCCGCGGTTGCTAAGCACCCGGGCACGCCGGCCGCAGGGGGCCCGGACTCGGCCAGGGACTCCCCGCGAGCCCCGCCAGACCCCAGTGGGTCGGGGGCGGCTCCTCGGCTAGGCAGGCGGGCCACACCCAGTCCCAGGGACCCCAGCCAAGCGTCTCTGCAGAACTGGGAGTTCCGGGCCGCGCCTCCTGCGTCCCCAATTCCCGGCCGCCGCCCCAGCCCGCGCACCTTGCACAGCTGCTGCCCCTGAGACAGCGCCTCGAAGGGGAAGCGCTGGTGGCACTTAGTGCAGGCGTAGAGCGCCGCCATGTCTGGCCGGGGCCGTGCTCACCGCCCCGCCGGCCGGGCCTGTCGCTTTATCTGACAGTCTAAGAGTCAACCCCGCGGTGGCGGCAGGCAGCGGGGTGCGGGAGGGCCTGGGCGGGCACAGGCAGGCGCGGGCGGGCCGGGGAGAATTGAGGCGGGCGCGACGGCGCTGGAAGCCCGTTCACTGGTTCACTTTGATGTTCATCAAACGAAAAGGGGCGGAACACGGAACTTGTAACTATTCTGATTCGGACTGGATTTGAGTACGCCACTCTGACGCACGAGGCTGCGATTATGTAAAGCGCAGTCACGCGGGGGCGCCGCCTGGAGCGAGACGGTCTCCGGACTCAGACCTCGGAAGCGCCCCGGCTCCTCCCACTTCGCTACGCGTTCCCTCCCTTGCTCCGCCCCTCCTGGGCGATGGGCGAAAGCTCGCTTCTCGCGATAGTTTGGTTGGCGTTGTGATGTTTCGGTTTCCATGGATCTGCTTTCCAGGAGTACGAGGAGCTGGATTGAGCGAAGGAGGGGCGTTGTTGAATTAGAACTCTGCCACCACCGGGAGTCTAAAGATGAAGACCCTGCTAAAGAAACCTTCATCGGAGCAGCTCGAGAGGCCCGTTCAGCCCTCGCACTCAAGGGAGAACAGGAACTGAGGACAACTCAGAAGGGTGCCTGAGACAAGGAGAGACCTTTCTTGTCCTTGAGTCCCGCCCACTGGAGGCCCGCTCAGAGTGGGATGCAGCTGGCCTACATTTGCTTACTTTTTTCCGTGTTGCTGCCCCTACCCAGCTTCTCAGGAACGAAACCACCTGGGGTTTCCTGGCAGGGCGTGACTCAGGAAAGCAGGCTAAGCCCTCCTGGCACCTCTGCCTTTTTTGGGCGCCCAGCCTGGACAAGGAATGATAGACTTGTTTTTGAGATGTTGGCAACGCTTCCTATTGTGCTGACATTTCCCGCTCTGTAACTCCTATAGGGTTTAGATTGCTTTTGGCTCTGCCGATCGCCTGCCTGTACAGTACTTGTTGTTGTTGTTGTTGTTTTAAAGAGAGGGCCTTCCTGTGTAGTTCAAGATGGCCTCGAGTTTACTGTGTAGCCCAGGCTGGCCTCGAACACTTAAGTGATCCTCCTGCTTCAGCCTCCCGAGTGCTGGAATTCCAAGCGTGCACCACTATTCCGGGGGTCTGAACAGTACTAATTGCAGCTTTATCTCAACGTGTGTTTTTCACAGTTGAGAGTGCACTCACAGCTTCAAGTTCCCTGCCCGCACACAATGTAGAGTCTTTGGAACCCAATCCAGCTCCCTCTTCGTGAGTTTCCCCCAAAAGATATGTACCAGTTAAATGAGTAGGCACTGGAGTCAGAAAAGTAGATTCCAGAGCTTGGTGTGGTAGCCCACCTGTAATCCCAGCACTTGAGAGGCTGCAGCAGGAGGATCACTGGAGTTGGAGGCCAGCCTATGCTACATAGTAACTTCTAGTCCAGCCTGAACTACATAATGAGACACTGTCTCAAAAAAAACCTAAATAAATAAATAGGAAAGATTCAAAAGCACTGTTGCACATCTACAGGCTATGTGACCTTGGGTCTACACCTGAACTCAGATCATTTTCCTCAGTTGTAGAGTTACACAATTGTACAAGGGTTGCAGAGAGATCATGAGATCAAAAACAGTACTTGGTGGAGAGTGGTGGGAAATTTCTGCCTGATTTTAAGTCCCAGCTCTACTACTTAGAAGCTGTATAAATTTAGACACATTAAAACGAAACAGGGCAACCTGTTCAGGACCCCTCCAGTCTCTCAGGAACTATTCCTATTCCCCAATCCTATTCCCCATTGCTGTTGCCCAATAAATTTTCCTACTCTCTCTTTAAAAAAATAAAAAATAGCCGGGTGTGGTGGTGCACACCTGTAATCCCAGTACTTGGGAGGCTGAGGCAGAAGGATCGTTGTGAGTTTGAGACCAACCTGGGCTACAAAGTGAGCTCAAGGCCAGTCTGAACTGCATAGCAAGACCCTGTCCAAAACAAACAAACAAACAAACAAATAAATATTAAAAAAAAAAAAAACCACAGTGCTAGGCGTGGTGGCACATCCTGCAATCCAGCTACAAGAGAAGCTGAGTCAGGAGAATGGCAAGTTGGAGGCCAACCTGGGAAACATGGCGAGACACTGTTTGGAAACAAATAAGAAACAATACACCAAACTTGGCACACTAATAAACGTTAGTTATGAGAAGAAGAAATTGCATTCCTTCTAGGGAGATGTTGGTGCCCTGGGTCATACAAACAGACTCCCTTCTTACACTGCATACCCTGCAGTGGAGATCAAGCCTCTCTTTGCTACTGCTGCCTCCAGTTCTTTTCTCCACTGTATATACCTGTTGTACAGTTACCTGCTGTACTTCATCGGACTGTGGCATTCACAGTATGCCTTGACAGTGCTTATGGGGTCCACTCTGTATGGCATTCATGTACTACAGGGCCAATTTGTCCATTCGTTCAGTAAACCTTTATTGAGTACGTACCATACATCTGGCTCTGTCTTAGGCACTGGGGGGCACACTGGTGTGTAAAGCAGCCATGAGGCCAGTGCAATGGCACATATCTATAATCCCAGCACTCAGGGAGGCTGAGGTAGGAGACTAGTGAACTTGAGCTCAACCTGAGCAATTAGCAATTTGAGACCCTCCCTTAAAAAAATAAAAACAAAAAACAGCATTATGAAAAGGCCTTAAGTTCAATCCTCAATACAAAAACAAACAAACAAAAAACGGAAAGGTTCTTGCCCTAGTATAAATTACTGTACAGTTATGGCGATGGTCTAACATGGCAGAAGGCCAAAGCAGGAACATTTACCCTCACGACCATTTCCTCCTTCTTCCCCTTTGGCCCTAATTGCAACCTCCTTTCCCGTTTGCACGTGAAGAAAATGCCAATCAGTTCCTCGAATGTCATCAATACCTGCCCCATGCGCCACTTTCGATCAGAGGTTATATAACCCTCTGCCTCTCTGTGTCTAGTCAGAGGAGAAAGTCAAACCCCCACAGGTTGTGGGTTCCTCTCCGTGTCTTCAATATAGGGGCACTTTTTCTTCCCTTCTGCTTCTCTATTGTGCTGGTAAAGTTTAATATTTGGTGCTGAAACCCAGGAAATTGGCAGTGCGCTAGCTCCTGGGGATTACTCCGGTTTTGAGCTTCCCTGCCAGTGAGGTACTTTTCCCTCGTCTGGGGCCTGCTTATTTGCCGCTGCTAGCCTGCATCCAACACCGACCCACCTCATTTGTCACAGGTGAGCCACCTTTCCGTCTGGGGTTTTCTGTCTCAATTTCTCAGTCTATAACAGCTCTCATGTTCCTTGGGAAACTGAGGCAGAGCTCTTCTCAGCCTTAGAAATACGTGGGCTCACATCAGATAACCCATCCATTGCTATCCCTGGACAAGGATAGTAACTCCACGTTCCTTGGGCAAGCACCCCAAGGCAGAGCCGTTGTCTTCTTTTCTTCTTCTTCTTCTTTTTTTTTTTTTTTGCAGCACCAGGAATCAAACTCATAATCTCATGCCCGCCAGGCAGGCACTTAAGCCACTGAGCCAAACTCCCAGCCCTAGGTTTTGGAGGCAGGGTCGCACTATGTAATTCAGGCCGGCCTTGTGCTCAGGTTGTAGCCTAAGCGGGCCTCGAACACACAACGCTCCTCCTACCTCAGCCTCCCGAGTGCTGGGATTAAAGGTGTGCGCCCCTATGCCCGGCTGAGCTGTTACCTTCTTGTTCTCTGGAACCCCACCTCACATTCTCGGTGATGGCCAATGAGAACAGGTGTTGGACCTTCCTTGTTACACTTTCAAAACAGGTGATGACTTCTCTTGACAAGTGTGACCCAGGACAGCTCACACATTCCTTGGGCAGGGCTAAAGCTCTGACATCCTGAGACAGAGTTGTTCTCTTGGCTCACCTCTAACTCAGTCACTATGAGGGATAGTATTTTCTGTCCCCCCAAAAACACAACTCTGGGTGCTTGGTTCATAACCTTAATGCCTTTGGCTTCAAGAAGGCCATAAAAACCAAAAAACTGATCTTTTACTGCCAGGTGGCTTAGCTAACCTACCAGCTTAATGGTAGCTCATGGCCTAAGAGGGAAATGTTTGACCCCTCTATCCTTCAAGATTTGTATAACTTTTGTCACAGCAGCAGTCAATGTTGCTGGACTGCCATCCTGGTTCCACACCACTCAAGCTAAGCAGTGCCTTCCTAACCCTAACTCCTCTGACTCTAAACATCCTGAGTGGTCATCACATCTCCTATCTCCCACCTGTCTCCATCTCAACAAAGGGCCCAAAGCCACAACTGTCAGACTAAGTCAGGTTTTGTTATCCTAATTGGTTCCTGATTCCTTACATTCTATTAGTTATTTTTTTAAATGTTATTTTAAAGATAGTAAAATCCAATAAAACATAACAGAACAAAGTCAATCAAAACAAAGCAGTGGAACTGGTACAGAACTTCAAAGCAAGATACTAAGAAAACAATAGCTACTATAGTATATCTTGTTGTCTTCACAATACTTGACCGTTCTATCAGGTATAGTAAAATCAAACCAAAAACAGAACAGAATAAAACCAATCAAAACAGAATCTGAAATAAAGCAAAAAAAAAAAAAAAAAGATTACTCAGAATAAAGCAAAAACAATGAGAACAATATTGGGTCTCAAAGACAAGACAGAAGGGAATCCCCCATATTTGCTACATTGCATACTGTCATCCTCCCAAGAGATGCTCAGGCTGCTGGCCCCAGGCCTGCAAAATCAACCACACAATACAAGCACTTAGTTGCTCTATGTACCTTAGGTGCTATTAATTTAGCCAGTCCTCTGAACCAGCAGGTTGCTTACAGGGTGGGAAGGGGGATAGTTCTTGATTCTCAGCTCGCGCAAGCCAATAGGCACACAGGAGGTACAGATCTTTCTCTTCCTGGAGTCTGTGCTGCTTGCGCCACAGGAAGGCAGGCTAGTTGTCTTCTGTCTATTATTTTTTTCAATGTAAGATTCTGGGCACTCTCTCCAAAGACTCCCACATTTTGCGTAAAATTGCTTTCATACTGTTCTATGTAACAACTATCTTAGTTCTTTCCACCCTCAGCTGTTTAGTTAAACATGAGACCCCTCTGGGTCTGGGCTCTCGTCTCACTTATAGTGACACAGCCACAGCCCTCCCCACCCCTAGTCTATAACTTCCCAAATATGATTCAGCTATCAGGCTTCACATTTCTCATGCTTCCCATTCTCTCCAACTCAACCCCTGGACCAAGGACAAGTCCTACCTACACTTTTACTTTTACCCTTTCAGATGGGGGAATAATTGCCTCCCGTAACTTCAGCCCTCCCAGCTCAACACTCATTTTTCAGATTCTTCCTCACCATGGTCCCGATGGAATGACACATTCGGATCATGGGCACCTTTCTTTCTACCTCCCCTGGGTCCTTTAATTATGATAGTGGCCTGCCTCCTCATAGCACCTTGTCTTTTTATTTCTCCAATCTAGGATGCGCACATTCACCAATGATAAACTTCTTGTCCTGGCTGAAACACCTGGTACTGGCTTTTGCATGGGCATCAACCATCATCCCGTCAACCCCCCTAAACCCCAACACAGTACTCCTGTCCAACAGGAAATAGTCAGAGAGATTCGACGTCCTTTCCTAACAAAACAAAGACAGGAATGAAAGGTTCTTGCCCTAGTATAGATTACTGCACAATTATGGCAGTGGTCTAATATGGCAGAAGGCCAAAATGGGAACGTTTACCCTCACAACCACTTCCTCCTTCTTCCTCTTTGGCCCTAATTGCAACCTCCTTGCCTGTTTGTGCGTGAAGAAAATTCCAATCAGTTCCTCGCACATCATCAATGCCTGCCCCATGTGCCACTTCTGATCAGAGGTTGTATAACCCTCTGCTTCTCTGTATCTAGTCAGAGGAGAAAGCCAAACCCCCGCAAGTTGTGGACTCCTCTCCATGTCCTCAATATAGGGGCACTTTTTCTTCCCTTCTGCTTCTCTATTGTGCTGGAAAACTCTAACAAACACAAAACACAAAAACAAAAACAAGACATAATCTCAGTGCTTGTGAAGCCAATGATTTAGTACCAAAGACAGCCAAAATGCAAGGATTGTAAATGAAAAGACATGCTGCAAGCATAAGAACATGTCAGGATACGGGAGAAGATAGGAGGAGTCACTTAGGAAGGTTAGGGAAAAACTTTCTGAGGAAGTGCCAAGATCTGAAGGTCAAGAAGAATTTAGCCACATGACTTAACCAAGAATGTTCTGGGTAGAGGGAAAGGGGAAGACTTTAAAGTGGAACAGAGATTGGCATGGTCGAGAAACAGAAGCTGGTATAGCTCGGGTTTAAGGTAAGGCAGAGTTACTTTTCTCATTGCTGAGAAAAATACCTGACACTCAAAATTAAAGAGGAAAAGGTTTATTTGGCTCACAGTTTTTGTAGGTTTTAGTCCGTAATGGACTAACTCCAAGGCAAGGTGGCACAGCAGACAGGCACCACAGAGCAGAAACATGGATGGTAGGCAGAAGGTAGCAAAGCAACAAGGGTCCTTAATGGCATCTTTCTGCCCCTTTTATCTTAGCCAGACTATTCACACCCTTAATTCTAGTGGCCTTGAACCTAGTATTGCACCATGAATCAATTCCAGCATCACACGGTCTAGGCATTGGGGGAATAACTAGACACAAGCCATAACATTCCACTCCTGCCCCCCACCAAAGACTTATGCATATCCCTTTAATGCACAAAAAAGCATTGAGTCCATCTCCAAGAGTTGCCAAAGTCCTAACAGTTTCAGCATTGCTGAAAGTCCAAGTCCAAAGTCTCCTCTGAGATTTAAGGCAAACCCTTAGCTGCAAGCTCCTCCTGTACAAATGAAAAGAAAAACACTTCCAACATTCAATGGCACAAGATAGACATTTCCATTCCAAAAGTTGTCAACAGAGGGATGCAAAGGAATGGGACCAAAGCAAGTCCAAAATCCAGCAGGGAAAACATCAAGTACTGTAATTCCATGTGTAGCAACACCAACAATCTGAGTGGCACATTGTGAACTCCAAAGGGCTTGAGTGGCTCTGCCCTATGGCACTGTTGGAGGTTGCAGCTCCCATGGTTTCTTTCTTGGGCCTGCTTGGCCCCTTCCTTGCAGGTTTCCTCAGATGATTCACATTACTGGCTTCTCCAAACTTCTGGGGTTTCTACTGCACCTTCAGCTTCATACTCACAGATTTATTCACTGACCGCTCAGGGACACACTGCCTGGCCTCCCAGGCCTTCCTCTGAAATCTGGGTGGAAGCCTTCCTGACCTGACAACCCTTGCGTTTTGTGTGCACCTAAAGCCAGTGCCACACGGATGATGCCAAGGTCTGCTGCCAGTTGGAGCAGTAGCCTCTCTCTTGGCTATAGAGGTCAAGTGCCTATGAACCAAATCCCAAAGAACAACTTTCCTAGGCTGCCATCATTCTGGAATGTGGTGCTCTGGGGCTCTCTTCTCAAAGCAAAGTCTTTACTTTTGCAATTTTGAGACTGTGAATGGTGGAGTTCTGCTGCTTCTTATGATGCCATCTTTTCTATTCTCCTGTTCTTTCTCAACAGTCAAGATCACCTTTGCCTTACCTCTGTAGTCCACAGCTTTATGGGAGTTTCCTTTCTGGCCAAACTTGCAACATTTTAAATCAGCCTGTTGGTTCTCAACACAAATCTGGCTAAAAGTTCCCAACAGTTGCCATGCCACTGTCTGGTTTGTATCTAGATGTTCCCTCAAAGCCTTATGCAGTCATGTGGGACAGGCTTCTAGAGTTTGTGATCGATTCATGGTCCAATATTAGGATTAAGAGAGTGAGTGCTACACCTGCCTAGATTGGGTAGCCTGCTTGTAATGTAAATGACTGAAAGAGGCTTGTTCATATGTCTGTCCATATCTCTCTCTCCCTCTCATTTTCCTTCTCCCTCCTTCTCTCCCTCCCCTTCTCTTCTCTTGTTGCTTTTGCTGTTTTCTGCCACCATGAATGGTTGCCCCTCTGCTATGTGCCACCCTGCCTTGGAGCCAGTCAATTATGGACTGAAACCTCTATAAACTATGGGCTAAATGAACCCTTTCCCGCTTTGGGTGTTAGGTATTTTGTCTCAGCAAAAAGAGAAAAGTAACTAAGACACCACCTCAACATTAGATTGCCTTGAAATTTCTTCTGCAAGATTACTTAGTCTGCTGCCTTTAATTTTAGTCTCAGACAAAGTCTCTGGACATGAGCAAAATGCAGACAAACCTGCCAAGGTATAACACACATTGTCCAGTATCCAACAGCCAACACAGTCCTTCTTCCCAGGAGAAACCTCCCAAGCCTGGTCTTTACCAGGAGAATTTTTTATCAGCATTCTGGTCTATTGAACTCTGACCAGAATCTTCCATCAAGTACAGCCTTATGCATACAGGTGTCTGTACTTTTTCAGCCGGATCTCTGAACCTTGCTTAACTCTTTCCCCTTCTCACAAGCCAGCTCCAAAGTCTCCTACACCACATAGTCAGGTAGAATCACAGCAACGACTACACGTCTCTGTTGCCAAATTCTGTGTCAGTTACTTTTCTTGTTGCTGAGACAAAACTCCTGACACCCAAAGTTAAAGGGGAAAAGGGTTATTTGGTTCACACTTTGTAGAGGTTTCAGTCCATAAATGGCTAACTCCAAGGCAGTGTGGCATGGCAAACAGATCTCGAAGAAGAGAAACATCCACAGTGGGCAGAGGTAGCAAAGCAACAAGAGGTCTTAGCAACATTGCTCTGCCCCTTTTATTTTATTCAGACTACTCACACCCTGAATCCTAGTGGCCTTGAGCCTAGCGTTGCACCATGAATCGATGCCAGCATCACGCGCTCTAGATCCAATAACCTTTGAAAGAGCCCCACCCATTACTGCTACGAGGCCTTGTGGAGACCTCTAGACACAAGCCACAACAGAGGGTAAGGGGAATGTCAGCAGGGAGGCAGGGCCAATTATGTAGAGCCTGTAGACCCTGATAGGAATATAGATTTCTTCAAAGAACAGTGTGTAACATGCAATGGGAGTGACTGGGGGTATAGCTCAGTGGTGTAACACCTGCTTGGGAAGCGTAAGGTCCTGAGTTCAATTCCTGGTACCAAAAAAAAAAAAAAAAAAAAAAAGATAACATTTGAGGGCAGAATCAATAGAAAAGGGATGGACCTGATCTGGGAGATGGTGAAAGGAAATTTGGGAGGTCAAAATTATGGTCAGCAAGCCCAAACATGTGCAGGGCAGTATTTTCAGCAAAAGGAAAGACTAGGAGCACAGGTTCCAGAGACAAACCTAAAGTTGTGTTTGACATGTTAGGTTCTAGGCAGCTATGAGATGGCCAAAGGGAGAAATCATCTAGGCAACTGGCTCAATTCTACACAGCTCATAGAGGAGAGGTCTAGGGTGAAGACACATTCTTTTGTGTTTTATGAGAATTTTTCAATTTGTAAGAAATGGAAGATAGGCCAAGTGTGGTGGTACATGCCTATAATCCCAGCACTCAGAAGGCTGAGGCAGGAGGATCTACCAGTTTAAGGCCAGCTGGGGCTACATAGTGAGTTTAAGGCCAGCCCGGACTACACAGAGACAACCTGTTTAAAAAAAGGAAAGAAAAAAAAGAGAGAAAGAAAAAAGAAAGGAAAAGAAATGAGAGTTAGGCATGGTACCACACACCTATAATCCTAGCACTATGAAAAGTTGAGCCAGAAGGATTGCAAGTTTGAACCCAGCCTGAAAAAATAGAACTCAGTCTCAGCAAGCTGAGGCAGGAGGATCACTGTGAATTCAAGGTCATCCTGGGCTACCTAAGCAAGTTCAAAGCTAGCCTGGACCACATAGTGAGATCTTGCTTAAACAAACATACAAACAAACAAACAAACACAAACAGACAAACAAACAAACAAACAAAAAACCCCAACACACGTGCACACACAAACCTGCAATTTAGAAGCTTTTCTCAACAAACAACAGAAACAAAAAACAGCACCCTGGGAAGCTGAGGCAGGTGGATCACAAGTTTGAGCCCAACCTGAGTAATCTACTGATTTAGGAAAAGCTTGTCTCAAAAAAATGAAAAAACCCTGGGGATGTAGCTCAGGGCAAGGCCTTGGGTTCAATCCCCAGTACCACACACATTCAGAAAAGAGAAAGAGAGAGAGAGAGAGAAGAAAGAAAGAGAAAGGAAAAGAAGGGGAAGCTGGGCGTGGCAGCGCATGCCTGTAATCCTAGCACTCAGGAGGCTGAGGCAAAGGATTGCTGCGAGTTCCAGCCCAGCCTGGGGTATGAAGTGACTTCAAGGCCAGCCGGAACTGCATAGTGAGACCTTGTCTCAAAAACACCAAAAAAACAAGACAAGACAAGACAAGACAAGACAAGAAAAGAAAAATGAAAAAGAAGGGACAGGGAGAGATGAAGGGAAAGAAAGGCTTACTGTATTGCCCAGGCTGGCTTCAAACTCTTGGGCTCCATTAATCCTCCTGCCTCAGCCTCCTGAGTAGCTGTGACCACAGGTGCATGCCACTACATCCAGCAATAGTTTTGAGGATATTATCAGCATAAATGTGAAATTTAATTCCCTGAGACTAGATGATGTGACTTTGGAAACCTAGAGAGGGAAAAGAGCAATGCCCTTCCTGAGCAGGAGAAACTCCACCGAACAGTGAGAGGTCTTGTCAAGCAGGAGATGACTGAGAGCAGCAGCGAACAAGGGAGCCGAGAGGAGAGAGTGGTCTGAGAGCCCGGGAGAAGAGCAGGAGACGCTGCTCAACAGTGCCCTCAGCCGCAGGGAGATTAAAGTGAGGACAGTCACTGACGTTTTGTGGACTGACCTGAACGTAAACCTGGGTTTGCTGAGTGTCTGCCCTGTCAAAACTTATCTCTTATCATGTCACCCCTGGGTCTGTAGCAGCAGCGATTGGGCGTATCCCAGAGAGAGCACAGAGAAAAGATTTCCAGCCAGTTTGTTCAGGGTATAAAAAGAAAAGTTTTTAAAAAGGCAATAAGTGTCCACTGGCAGAATAATGGATGAATTAATTTTACCGTGTACAGGGTATCATAACACTTTGGGGGCAGGGGACAGCTTCACCTGGGTGACCTCTTTCACAATGTCATTGCTCACTTTCTTATTCAGTCTCCAGAGAAACTTCATATTAAGAAAGACAGCAGAAGCTGGGCATGGTGGCCCATGCCTTTAATCCCAGCACTCGGAAGGCTGAGGCAGGAGGATCCTTGTGAGTTCAAGACCAGCCTGGGCTACAAAGTGAGTTCAAGGCCAGCCTGAACTGCATTGTGAGACCCTATGTCAAAAAATAGGGTCGGGGATTTAGCTCAGTGGCATAAGCGCCTGCCTGGCAGGCATGAGGTTGTGAGTTTGATCTCTGGTACCAAAAAAAAAAAAAAAAAAATACAGCAGAGATCCACAACAGAGGCGGAGCAGTTGATAGAGATTGTAACTTAATGTGCTCTAGACACAAATTCTCAGTCCACAAGCTCAGCCATAAAACTTTTATTTGCTTTTTATTTATTTATTTATTTTTATTTTTTGAAACCGGGGATCCAACTCACGATCTCACACTTGCCAGGCAGGCGCTCGTGCCGCTGAGCTAAATTCCCGGCCCCATAAAACTTTTGCAACACAATTTAATTTCTCTTTTATTTCTTCAATTAACATGCACTGAACAGCTCATATCAGACACAGCGCTGGGCCTTAGAGGTAAAGCAACAAGTATGCCCAAGATCCTGCTTTCACAGATCTCCCATTGGAGAGGTAGAGAAAGCAGGCAACGTCTGAGAGAACAAACGCATCCAGCAGCGGCAGTCAGTGCTCCATGCTCAGACAGGAAGCAAGGAAAGGGGCGGGGGACTGATGGGAGAGGCTGTGTCTCATGGTCAGAGAAGCCTTCCTGGAGCTCGCGCGGCACCTAAATGGAGTGAAGGAGTCAGTCATATGAAGGTCCCAAGGGGAACAGGAAGTGCAAAGGACCCAAGGCTGGAAGGGTGTGTGGTCACCAGAAGACGGAATGGGAGAGTCTTAGCAGAAAAAGCAGGCAAGCAGCCTGAAGACGGATCCTCTAGGGCTTTACGGCCAGGGTAAATAGTTTGGATTTTGTTCTCCACGTGGTAGGAAGTCACTGGAGGGTGTTGAGCTGGAGAGTCTTGCAACAATTCATATGTTAAGAGAGAACTCTTAAAAAAAATGAAATTTTTAAACTGAGCATTGTGACACACACCTGTAATCTCAGCACTCAGGAGGCTGAGGCAGGAGGTTGCCATGGATTAGAGGCCTGCCTGGACTACACAGTGAATTCAAGGCCAACCTGGACTACATAATGAAACCCCGTCTCAAGAAATAAACAAGACAAATGAACAAACTTTTTTTGATCACTGTGGCTTTTGTATGGGAGACAAGTGAGAACAGAAGCATGGAGACCAGCTAGATAGCTGGCAGTTATGGTGATCGGAACTTGGCTATGAAAGGCAGCCAGATTCTGGGGAAGTTTTCTTCTCATTTCTTGCACTGCATTAAGAGATACGTGTTTTGCCACTTTAACCATTTCGGGGTGAGGAGTGGGGTTGAGATGGGATCTTGATGTGTAGTTCAGGCTGACCTTGAATTCACTACATAGTCCAGCCTGGCTTAGAACTTGCAGTGATTCTACTGCTTCAGCCTCCTGAGTGCTGGGATTACATGTGTACCACCATGCCTGGCTAAAATTTTATTTTGATACAAGGTCTTAATAGGTTGCCCAGGATGGCCTTGAATCTGTGACAATGCCTGGCTCTAAGCATTCTTTTTTTTGTGTGTGTGTGTTTTTAAGACAGAGTCTTGCTATGCAGTTCAGGTTGGCCTTGAGCTCACTTCGTAGCCCAGGCTGGTCTCAAACTCCCAACGATCCTCCTGCTTCAGGCTCCTGAGTGCTGGGATTACAGGTGTGAGTCACCATGCCTGGCTTCTAACCATTTTTAAGTGTATAATTCAGTGACATCAGATACATTTCACAATGTCATGGACCATCAACAATATTTCTAGAATGTTTTCATCATCTCCATTTTACTCTACCCCTTGGCAAACTTTATTATACTCTTTGTCTCTATGAATTTGCTTATTCCAGAAACCTCATATAACTGTCATCATACAATATCTGTCCTTTGTGTCCCCTTCATGTAGTATAGTGTTTTCAGGGTTTATTTGTGTGGTAGCATGTGTTGGATCTTCATTCCTTTATTGGTTGAATAATATTCCACCCTGTGAATTTATCATATTTTCTTATCCATTGAACTGCTGATGGACATTCAAATTGTTTCCACCTGTTTTAATACATCTTGTGCTGCTTTGACAAAACATCAGAGACTGGGTAATTTATAAAGAACAGAAACATGTTTCTCACTTTTTTAAAGGCCAAGAATTTCGAGATCAAGGCACCAGCAGTTTTGGAGTTCTAATGAGAGCTGCTTTCTGCTTCTGAGAAGGCACCCTGATGCTACATCCTCTGGAGGGAAAAACACTGTGTCCTCATACTATACAAGGCCAGACGACAAGAGTGTTGAGGCATCTTTTATAGGGCCCTAATTCCATTCAAGAAGGAGGATCCAAACCGGATGTGGTGGTGTACACCTCTAATCCCAGCTCTTGAGAGGCTGAAGCAGGAGAATTGCTGCAAGTTTGAGGCCAGCCTGGCTACATAGTGAGTTCAAGGATAGCCTGAACTACATAGCAAGACCCTGTCTCAAAGGAAAAAAAAAGAAAAGAAAAATCAAGCCAAGTGTGGAGGTCTATACCTAGAAAGAATCTCAGCATTCTAGGAAGCTGAGTCAGGAGGACCACAAACTTGAACCCTGCCTGGGCAATTTAGCAATTTAGCAAAAACTAGTCTCAAAATTAAAAAAGGAGAAGAATTTTTTAAAAACCTAAAAAATCTTGGTATGTGGCTCAGTGCAAAGGCCCTGCGGGGGAGGATCCATGGCCTAATAATCACTTAATCACCTTTTAAAGGCCCCATCTCTAACTATGGCCCCACCTTTTGGTTATTGTGAGTCATGCAGTTATGAATATTGCTGCATAGGTATGTTTGAATCCCTGTCTTCAATTATTTTTGTTATTTAATTTTTTTTAGAGATTAAATCTTGCAATAGCAAACAGAAACACCAAAATGACACCCAGGATTTGGAGGCAGATTTATTTTACATCACAGGCAGTGATTCGGATCAGTCACAAAATATCAGGACCTGATCTCTGTTGGTCTAGGCTTTATATTGGATAAGCAAGCAGTATGTACAGGGGCAGAATGGCTTGTCAACTGGGGATTGTTTTACACAATGTGCGTCGTAACGACCAGCTATGCATCACAGTGACCGGCCATTTTTTAGGGACCAAAAGCAACCAGAACTGGAACAGGAACTATTAACTGGGTGTCTTGGTTACTTTTCCCTCGTTGCTGAGACAAAACACCTGACACCCAAAATTAGGGAAGGAAAGGTTCATTTAGCTTATAGTTTTTGGAGGTTTCAGTCCACAATCAGCTGGCTCCAAGGCAGGGTGGCATGGCACAGGAACAACACTTTAAGGCAGCAGCCAAGCAAAAGCAGCCAGAGTAAAAGGGGGGCAAGAGCAAGCCTCTTCTCCTCCCTTATATAGTACAGAGGACCCCCTCCCCCAGGGTGTGTGTAGCATCCACAAATCTCCTTGCCTTTCTTTGCACAGGATGAGGATGTTTACCAAAGTAAAACCCCTGGCTCCCTGCTGAGTCCTCAGCTAAACTTCCAACCTTCTCAAATTGACACAATGAACAGGTAACTGCTTGTGCTCTACACCCCAGGATGTAGACCTGCTGCCTTACTTAATTAAGCTTCTAGACTTCTCAAGTTGACACAGTGTATAAACGGTAACACTGGGCAACTAAGAAATTGAAGTATACTGACTGGGGGGGGGGCATTTTTTGTTACAATATCACTATGTTGTCTGTGGACCCAAGAGGTCCTCCTGCTTCATCCTTCCAAGTAGCTGGGACTACAAGGATGTGCCACTGAACCCAGCTTGCTTTTGATTCTTTTGGGTATGTACCTCAGAGTAAGAAAAATTGCTGGATCATATCATGATTCTGCATTTTTCTTTCTGAGGAAATGCCAGATTGTTTCCCACCGTGGTCACACCATTTTATACTCCCAGAAGCAGTGCAAAATGGTTCCAATTTCTTTGCATCCACACCAACATTTATTTCCATTCTTTGTTGTTGTTTTTTTACAATAGCGTAAAGTGCTATGCCAACGTGGTGTATATGTACATTTCCTTGATGATGGTGCACATTTTTTGTGGGCCTATTGGTCATTTGTGCATCTCCTTTGGAGAAATGTCTACTCAAACCTTCTCCCATTTTTTAAAGTGGATTGTTTGGTTTTCGTTGTCGAGCTGGATATTAAACCTGTATTGTGTATGTGATTTGGAAATATGCTGTCCCATCCTGTGGTTTGTATTTTCGTTCTCTTGGGGCATGAAAGGTTTTAATTTTGATAGAGTTAAATTTATTTAGGTATTTATTTTCTTTTGATGCTTGTGTTTTCGATGTCATCCTTAAGAAACCATTGCCAATCCATGATCCTAAAGAAGGGATGAATTTTGAGACTAGAATTTACATGGCTGGCTGAGTGATTGGAGGTGGTATGAGCAATAGAGAGAAATCCAGGCTGCATCCTAGGTTTTTGGCATACGCAGCTGGGCGAACAGTGATAGGATTTACAGAGATGGGAAGAGTGGTGGAGAAGCTGATTTGGAAGAGAACTGCAAGGCTTCTGTTTTGGCCATGATAATTTTGAGATGATTGTGAGATGCGTAGCAGTTAGAGATACAAGTCTGGAGTGCGGGATAGCAGCCAGGACTGGAAGTATAACTTGGAAATCACGAAGATGTGGATGGGTTTAAAAGCTCTAAGATCACCTGGGGAGCGAGTGAAGAAAAATAAGAGCTCCGAATCAGAGCTGGAGCTCCAGACTCTAGGAGGTTGGGGACCGCGGCTGGCATAGCTGAGGGAGGCAGTGGTTGGTAATCCAGCAAATAAGACCGAGAAGGTGTGGTCAGTGAGGGAGAAAGAAACCAGGAGGGTTTTAGGTCTCAGAAGCCAAGGGAAGAAAGGGCTTCAAGAAAGAAATGATTGGCTGCGTGAAAGGCTGTTTAGAGCTTTGGCAGGATAGATGCGTTTGATGACCTTGGCAAGAGTGGTTTCACTGGCTTGGCAGGAGAAAACGCCTGATTGGAATGAGCTTTAATTCTATTTTAATTATATTTAGATAGAAAGGGGGAGGGGAAAGAGCTAGAATGGGAGGCAAGGAAGGAGAGCTAGCGAGAAGGATTTAGAGGAATCTTGCTATAAAGGAAAACAGAAAAATAGGACAATGGTTGAAGGAGGCTGGGAGGGTCAGCAGGAGGGTTGGCTTCTATATTTTTATTTATTTTTTTTCTTAGATGAGGGCTATTCAAGGGGAACATTAATGATGCAAACGAAAGAGGAGAAATTTTGTAAGAGTGAATTCTTTGAATAGATGGGGAATGGGATCCAGGACACAAGTGGGAACTTTGTCTTGAACAAGAGCAGCAGGGATAATGTAGGGGGCCCGCACATTCTTTGGGGACAGCGCCTAAGCTCTGGGAAGTTCTGGGACCAAAAGCAGGTGGAATGGGGCAGGGGGAGGGGAATCTGTTCCTTGCTGCCTGTCTGTCCTGGCATCCTCTGCTCCCAGATGATGGTGGGTGTGGGCCTCCCTGAGCAAGGTCACTCACTCAGTATCTTGAACAAGACTGCAGTTTATTTTTTCCTTCGAGAATGGTCAAAGGGCCAAGGTTTCAAGTCCACAGTGTCCGTGCCTCATGCAGTCATCCAGGGACCCACTTGCTCCACTGCCCGCATGGGGGAGGCTGATTCCCGTGGGCTCCTGAAGGAAGAAAGGTAGGAAGGCCTTGGACTCGGCCTTCTCTGTCCTCATTCAAGGTGATCTATTTAGACCTTGAATTTTTAAAGACTTTGAAATTTGTCTCCAGTCTGGCCTCTTTCCTGAACTTGGTGTCTATAGTTGGATGGCAGGAAAGCCTCGTAAACTTGGTAGGTCCAGGATTCCCTTCTCCTTCTCTGCCCTCCCTCTTTCAGTTAATGACAGTTCTACTCTTCCAGTTTTTCAGGCCAAAAGGCTTGGGATTATTCCTGACTTCTGTTTTTTGCTCAGATCCCCTGTCTAGACTCTCAGTAAGCACCATTGGCTCCATTATTACTAAAGTATCAGGTATCTCTTGCTAGTTGAACTCCTGTCATCCAAAGTCAGAAACCAGAAAGATAAATACAGTACAGTTTTTAAAATATTCTTCAAATTTGAGAGGAGTCTGCATATCACATATTCCCCAAAAATAAAGAACAGAGGAGTGCATCTGTTGCTAAGGATCTGACGTTCACGACCAGCATGTGTTGGTGGCCACCTGTAATCCCAGCCCTTGGGCACTGAAGCAGGACGTTTGTGAATTCAAAGTCAGCCTGGGCTGAATCGCAAGACCCTGTTTCAAAACAACAAAGAATGTGAAGCTTGGTGCTGATGTAATCTGACGAAGAGTCCTACAAGAGTTGTTTCTAGGTTCTCGGTGTCTTCAGACAAAGATTTGAACCAGAATGATGAGTAAGATTTGTTAAAAGTGAAAGAAGTGGCTGGGCATAGTGACGCACACCTATAATCCCAGCACTCGGAAGCCGAGATAGGAAAATCATTTCGAGTTTCAGGCCAGCCAGGGCTACAAAGTGGGTTCAAGGTCAGCCTGAACTGTATAGTGAAGAGGCAAAAAAAAAGAAAGAAAGAAAGAAAGAAAAGTGAAAGGAGCAAAGGTACACCCCAACCAGTGGGAGCTGGTCAGTGAGAAAAGCTCACTCCCCAGAGGGCAGGCACTGGGTCTCTTAATGTCCTGGGATTAGAGGAGTATCTATTACAACTGGAACTTGACAGGAGACATTGCCCCACAGGTGGCCACACTGGACCTACCCATATGGAGTGGAAGTCTTTGACCATAGAAGGTTTTTAGAGCAGGCGTCAATGTGTCTAAAGCCCACAGTGGAGGGTTAGGGAGGTAGCGGGATCATCGATACACAATGCAATGCAGACACAGGCCAGGGTCATGCATTGTAGTTTTGGTTTTGCCCATGTCTAGGGATCTCTAGGGGGACAGGATGACTTTTATTTGTTGGTTTTCTGACTTTTTTTGTTTCTTAGAGACATGGTCTTGCTATGTAGTTTAGGCTGATCTTAAACTCACTATGTGGCCTAGCCTGGCCTCAAACTCGCAGCAATCCTCCTGCCTCAGCCTCCTGAGTGCTGGAATTACAGGCCTGCACCACCATGCCCAGCTTGTTTCTGATATTTTGACATAATCGTCCTTACTCTGGCTTCTCGATTCTTTGTCCCACGGCTTTCTATTGTATACTTGTTCTGCCTCTGACCTCACTGACACAGCACAATTTGTAAATCATAAACAACCACTCCAGGATTAGCCCAATTCAGGATCCAGGGGATGCTTCTAAAATTTCTTGCCCTATGCCCTGGAAGAAAAAAAAAACCAACCAACCAACCAAACAAATAAACAAAAAAACGTGGGCTATGTTGATTACTGTAAAGGTTTACAGATGCTATAGACAAGTACTACTCTGGAGTCTGGGGAAGACTGAGAGGTGAAGCAGTGTAGGTAAAAGACAAGACAAATTAATTGACTTGCCAAATCTTTTCTGGTAGCACAGATGGAATTAATTCTTATATAATAGAAGTAATCATTCCCGGCAGTGTCCAGTGTCTATTTTCTTGCTTCTCTTCCAGTTTCAATTAGTACTTCAAACTGGAGATATTCACAGATCACCTCGGCACTCATGATAGTCACACACGGCAGCTGAGCGATGTTTTCCAATTAAACAAGTCTTATTACTGATCCTTGTGCGTAGAGCTCCAGAAGCAACATGTGTGGAGCATCGCACCAATTCTTTCTATTGGCATTTAGATGGATATTGAATATTAAAATGTCAGAAAGTTTTATTTAAAAAAATAGTAAGATTTGAGAGCTAGGAACGGTGGCACAAACTTGTAATCCCAACGTTCTGTGAAGCTGAAACAGAAGGATTCCAAGTTGGAACCCACCCTGGGCAATTTAGTGTGACACCCTGTCTCAAAACTAAAAATAAATAAATAAATAAATAAATAAATAAATAAATGAATAGCTACAGGTGGAATTCACATCCAGGTTCAATTCCCAGTATGAAAAAAAAAATGTTTTTGAGGGGTTGGAAATGTAGCTCAGTGATGTAGTGTTTAGTTAGCATGTTTGAGCTCTAGAACTGAGTTTGATCTCTAAAGCTGAAAAAAAAAACAACAGAAAGAAAAAGACTTGCTTTTTTTTTTTTTTTGAGGTGGAGTCTCATTATGCAGTTCAGGCTGGCCTTGAACTGACTATGTAGACCAGGCTGGCTTCACACTTGTGCCAATCTGCCAGTCCTCCTTCTTCAGGCTCTCCAGAGCTGTGCCACCATGCCTGTTTTAACTAAATTTGTTAAAAAAAAAAAAAAAAACAACAACTTTGTTTTAAACTGTTGTAGTTGTTGTTAATGCTGAGTCTCATTTATTCTAAACACATGCTTTATCAGTGAGCTACATTGATAGCCCAATAATTTTGATTTACAAAGTTATAGTAATACTTTATTTTCAGTAATTGTAACTATTTTGCAATAATTTTAGAAATACATATTTAACATCTTAAGTTTTTATTTTCACATTTATTTTTATTCAAGTTTTTATCAAAATATAGTCAAATTTTGTATATTTTGAAAATAAATAGTTACACTTTTTTCTTTTTCATGCTGGGAATTAAACCCAAGGCCTCATCTTCATGTTCTATCCCTGAACTCAGTCCATTAGTGGTAATTCTTTTTTTTTTTTTGGATTTTTTTTTTTTAAGATAGTAAAATACAACAGAACATAACAGAATAAAGTCAATCAAAACAAAGCAGTAGGACTGGTACAGAACTTCGTAGACCAATAATGTGAATACAATAGCTACTATAACATACCTTGCTATCTTCAGATTAGCTGACCATTATAACAGGTGTAGTAGAATTGAACCAAAAACAAAACAATACAAAATCAATAAAAACAGAATATAAAATAAAGGAAAAAAAAGAGAAAAATAATAACGATCAGAGTAAAGCAAAATGGTGAGAACCACACTGGTCCGCGAAGAAAAGACAGAAGAGAGTCCCCCGTATCTGCAACATTGCCTACTGTCATCATACGTAGTGGTAATTCTTTAGGTCAGGGATTGGCAAAATTTTCTGTAGTGGACCAGAGAGTAAATATTTTAGGTTTTGCAGGTCATCGTGGTCTCCGCGGCAATTCTCTTGCTGCTCCAGGACAAAGGCGGTCATGAGGAATACATAAATGAATGAGTGTGGCTCTGTTCCAATAAAACTTTATACACAAAAACAGCAACAAGTCTGATCTGGCCCCGGGCTACAGTTTGTCAATGGCTGCTTTAGACTATTACTGTCAAGAAAACACAAATTATGTGGAATTTTTTTTTATTATAATTACATCTTAGTGATTGTGCTGAGACTGTGTCAAGAAAAATACATACCAAGTGTCAATGCCCTACAGCCAAAGACTGCCAGAAACACATCTGTAGTTAAGCAGTCGGATTTATTATTCGTTGCCCTGAAGGAGAATACACACTATTGGGAATTATAGGATATCTCAGAGGGTATCAGGAAAAACCTATTAGGATCTGGGCTTGGGTTGAGTGATTTGCTGAAAGGTCTAAAAAATTGAGGAATTGCTCTAGATTAGATGTCAGGAAGTAGGAGCAATTCTCTGATTGGGGCTCTCAATAAATTCCACCTAAAGGGTGGGGAAACACGCAAGGGGCAAGTGTGTATAACTGGTAAGAAGTAGCAGTCAGTTTGCCTAAGGGAATGAATGTGTTTGATATTTTGTGGGTAGCACAGTGACCACGCTGCTGTCACCATGCTTGGACAAAGTATGAAGTTGCCAGGCGTAGTGGCACATACCTATGATCCCAAGCACTCGAGAGGCTGAGGCAGGAGGATAACTGTGAGTTCCAGGCCAGCCTGAACTACATAGTGAGACTGTGTCTCAAAAAAATAAAAAAAGTATGATGTGGCCTTGCTTTGTCTCATTTTATCATGGTCTCACCATAACTTTTTCTGAGACTGGTGTTCTGCGAGGTCATTTATTTTTTATACTGTGGCTTAGTTGCAAATGCCAGGCCAGTCTTGCAGAGTTAGCACTCCTTTTTTTTTTTTTTTAAATAGGACATGTATAATAATTTATCCTTTATGTCCATTGTTATGGTTTATGTCTAGACATTCCCTCAAAGCCTCAATGTGCTCATAGGTGAGGCTGGGGGAGGCGGCTGGGTCACGGGAGTATGATACTCATCAGTGGACTAGTCCAGTGACGAGTTTCTAGCTAACTGTCATTTGGAAGGTGAAACCTGGTCTTGTCACTGAGCTGGGTCTGAGGGTCACTGTGGCTGAAATAAGCCTGGCCCACTCTTGTTGAATAAGTTCATAGGTTTTCTGACTTTTGCTGCAGAAAAAGAATTTTCAGAATGTGACAGTAAGAGGCATGAGAAGGGTTTATCCGACAGAGATTTTAGGTCGCACTCAAGAATGGAGTGTGGGCACTGCAGTGCCTTAGGAGCTGGAATTTGGTGTATTTAAGGGGTGTCTTCGAGATAGGTGATCTAGGATGTGTGTTCTTACTGTCTGTTGGGTGACAGTGCAAGCCATCTGCATGTGTTGAAGTTCAGATTTGCCGTTTACCAGTATTGCTTCTTTCTTTGGGGTGAAGGGAGCACAATTTACAGGTAGAAAAGAATGATCCAGAGCTGGGATTTACAGGCTTACTGTCTTTAAGACCTTTAGGAATTTTTTTTAGTGCATTTCCTGGAAGAGAAAAAGACTTGAATAACTTTTGTTTCTTGAGACTGCAGTTGAGTATAATTTTTTTTTTTTTTTTTTTTTTTTGGTGGCACCAGGGATTGAACTCACAACCTTGCGCCCACCAGACAGGCGCTTAAGCCACTGAGCCAAACTCCTGGCCCTAATTTTTTGAGGCAGGGTCGCACTGTGTAGCTCAGGCCGGCCTTGTGCTCGCGTTATAGCCCAAGCCGGCCTCAAACTCACAATGCTCCTCCTACCTCAGCCTCCCGAATGCTGGGATTAAAGGTGTGCGCCACCACGCCCAGCTAGTTGAGTATAATTTTTAAAATCTTGATTTCCTGGTTTTTTGCCTAGAACTCAGTGTGTAGCCCTGGCTGGGCAATTCTCCTGCCTCAGCTTCCCAAGTGCTGGAATTATAGGTGTGTGTCACCATGCCCAGCCTTGTCTCAGTTCTTCTTGTTCATTTAGCACCATCCCTCTGAGACTCATCTGTATTGTTGGGGTATCAACAGCATCTTCCACCAGGTGTAGTTGTGAACACCTGTAATCCCAGTGCTTAGGAGGCCGAGGCAGGAGAATCACTGCAAGTTCAAGCCCAGCCTGGACTACAAAGTAAGTTCAAGGTCAGCCTAAACTGCATAGTGAAACCCTGTCTCAAAAAGACAAACAAACAAACAAACAACAAAAAACCCCACCTTTCTGTTGCCGATTGATATTCCATTGTATTAATAAAATACAAATTAGTCTTAATTTGAACAGTTCAGGTTGGTTCTGGTTCATTTTGATGTGACCTTGTCATTTTCCATGACCATAAGCTTGTTTTTTGGCAAACAAGATGTTCTGGTCTCTTTATTTTATTTTTATTTTTTATTTTTTAATGTATTTATTTATTTTTGAGACAGGGTCTCACTTTGTAATTCAGGTTGGACTTAAACTCATTTTGTAGCCCAGACTGGCCTCAAACTTGTGGTGATCCTCTTACCTCTGCTTCCAGAGTTCTAGGATTACAGGTATGTGACCACTATGACTGGCTATATTTTTAATTTAATTTTATTTTATTTGAAAATAGGATCTTTCCATGTAGTTCACACTGCCTTTGAACTCATTATGTAGCCCAGACTAGCCTTGAACTCACAGCAATCCTCCTGCTTCAGCTTCCTGAGTGTTGGGATTCCAGGTATGTTCGACAATGCCTGGCTATCTAGCCTTATCTTATGTGTGCCTGCGGGTGAGACAAATTCATATACCATAACTTAACCCTTTCAAATGTACAACTCAGTGGCATTTAGTACATTTACAATGTTGTACAACCACTACCTCTATCTAGTTCATTTTTTTTTGTGTGCGGCACCAGGGATCAAACTCACGACCTTGTGCCTGCCAGACAGGCGCTTAAGCTATTGAGCCAAACTCCCGGTCCTAGTTTTTTGAGGCAGGGTTGCACTATGTAGCTCAGGCCAGCCTTGTGCTCCGTTGTAGCCCAAGCCGGCCTCGAACTCACAATGCTCCTCCTGCCTCAGCCTCCCGAGTGCTGGGATTAAAGGTGTGCGCCACCACGCCCAGCACCTCTATCTAGTTCTGAAATATTTTCGTCATCCCAAAGGGAAAACTTGTACTCACTAAACAATAATTCTTAATTCCCTCCTCCTCATCCTTGATAGCCTCTATTCTAATTTCTGCCCCTTTGAATTTTTCTATTCAAGATACTATATTTCACGTAATTGGAATTATACAATATACCACGTCTTCTGTTGACTTAATTTGCTTAGTGGGGTTTTTTGTTTTGCATTTTTAAATTTTATTGGTAAAATTTAGATACACAGAATGATAGCATTCATCATAGGGAATTTGTACCTGTGCATAATATATCTCACTTTTTTTTACTTAGTGTTTTTGAAGTTCATCCATGTTGTAGTGGGAATCAGTACTCCTTTTTCATGACTAAATACTATCCCACTGTATATATGTACTACATTTTGTTTCCCAATTTATCTGCTCATGGGCAAAGTGGGCTTCTTCCCTGGAGGCAGTGATACAGAAGATGACATTATGCTTGAATAAAGGAAGGGGTGACCTACATAGCTGTTTGGGAGAAGAGTGATTCAGCCAGTGAAGGGATAGAAAGGGTCCATCAAGCAGCCTGGCACACAGTAGGTGCTCAAGAAACTGTGCACACTACCATAGTTCAGAGGGAGGGACCACTTCCTTGACTTTACCTGATGGGAGGTCCTAGGTTCCTGATGCTCCCCAGTCGAGGGGATGTGGGCTGCAGGTCCCACCTTCTTGTCCCACCTGTTTCCATCCTGGAGATGACAACTCTGAGGCAGGGGGAGGACATAGAGCTTCTAGCTAAGATGGCGTGCAATCTCCTCCCAGCCTGGCACACAGTGGGAGACTCCCCAAGCCAAGGGCCCCGCCAGTCACAGCCCATGGAATGCTGGAAAGCCAGAGTAACAGAGCTCACCTCCCGTGTGAAGGCCCAGGTGGGACGGGCACAGCCCCCGCCACCTTGGGTGGGTTCCACATGTGCAGCAGGGCCCACAGCCCTTCCCAGTGGATCCCTGAGTGGCATCTGCACCCTTCTACCCAAAGTCTCCTCTGACTCTCACTCTCTGTGAGCTGGTCACTTGGGGGTCTTGCGAGAATGACCTGGTGTCACAGCCACAAGCCCTCCTCTGGGGGTTCACCACAGGCAAGGGAGGCGGTCTGCTCCTGCAGGCAAAGGCAATGTCCCAGGATGGCTGCTGTGACGGGGACTTCCTGCTGACCAGGTCTCCAGGGAGGCTGCAGGGGGAGGCGCAATGCAGGCTTTCACTATGCAGCTCTCCTCTTCAGAGAGCTCATTTCTGGCCGCATCTCTGAGGTGCCCCCCGGCCACGCTCAGTCTCAGCTCCCCGTGTAGTCTTCTGAGCTCTGTTTCCCAATGTGCACTCTCCCCTTCTTCCATTCATTCACTAGCGGGGGTGGGCTCAGCACAGGGCTCCT
>RJWM01014381.1:39389-50764 GCA_004363535.1 Dasyprocta punctata
AGATTCTGAGTTAGAGTGATTCTGCCAAAAAATAACTTCTCAAATGAGCTTATCCAGTCACAATATAGTTACTCACACTTGCTTCTGGCTTTTAGGATGAGTCAGATAGTTTCCCTCTTGAGGAACTCACAGACTCCCAAGGATTGAATGATCTGGAGATTACTAGCCCAAGAGGAAGTCAAACAAGTTCAAAAACAAATATCTCGGATTGCAAAGTTAACAAGTGGGGGGCTGGGGTCTAACCCAAGCCCAGCTGACTCCAAAGTGCACGGTCTTTCTATCTAGTCATGGTTGGCGAAGACCCCATGGAGGGGCTTGAGCAGACTGGAGGTGACAGGGGCCTTCTCCCAAGGGGGTTATGGTCTAACAGAAGAGGAAGGGATCCCAGACATTATTCAGGCACCAGATAAGGAGAAAATGCTGTAAAATGTGCCCTCTTTTCAAAGAAGGATCTGGATTGTGGCACTCGCTGTGTTCCCATGCCTGGCACAAAGCCTGGCACACTTCAGTCCTCACGAATGTGTGACCAGTGGATGGGTGAGGAAGAGCCCAGGAACCCAAGATGGACGCCAAGTTGATGGACCCAGGCTTTCCTGATGAGGTGAGATTTGGGTGGGCCTTGTGGATGAGGTAGGAGTTTACAGGTAGAAAAGAGGGCAAAAGGCATTTCAGATATATGCGAATAATGCCTGGTTGGAGTGGTGGTCTCTCAGTTTTTGTTAAATCACAACCTGCAGGCTCACACACATACATAACAAATGCTCAACACACACACACAGCCAAAACCTCACTGTTTGTAATGACCTCTGACATTTTCTGGTCTGTTTCTTTTTTGTAAATGCTAGTGGCAACCCTCTGATTTGTTGTGATCTGAGCTCAGGGTTCTGGAAAAGTGGAGACATAAGGGTACAGTAGTCCCCTAATCCCCAGGCATGTGTTCCAAGACACCAGTTGGATGCCTGAAATCGCAGATGGTACCCACTACATATATAGCTGAAGTCTATGTAACCCTGTACCCCAATGTGTACCTGTGATAGAGTTTAATTTGGAAATTAGGCACAATAACAAATAATATAGCAATTATAACAAGATACCATAATAAAAGTTATTAAAGACTTATGAACTATTTATCTCTAGAATATGCTATTTAATATTTTTCATAACCGGAACTACAGAAAGTAAAACTGAGAATCAGAGGGATGTGTGTTACTTAAAGCCAGACCCTAAAGATTTGTAGGTGCTTGGGTGACAAGATTGGGCCCTTTTCAGTCCCAGCCTCCCCACCTATCTGTGAAGGCGGATGCGGCACACTCCTGTCTTGGTCTCTGGCTCTTTCATTAACGTCCTGCTTTTTAGGCGTGTCCTCTTCAGTCACCTTCGTGTGCTCCTCTCTCCCAGTTGCCTCGTTAAGTCTGCTGGTTGCTGGGGCTCTGCCCTGGTGCTCCCTACTCATTCTGCTTGGCCTCCCAAGGTGTCCCATGCCTTCGTCGGAGTGATGGCCAGCCCACTCCTAGCTGTAAAGACACCGGTCACTCTCAATAGCCCACACCCACTAGTTTAGCTGGATCCGAAATGTTCTCCAAAGGTCCACGAACTGAAGGTGTGCTCAGAGACCACAGTGCTATTGTGGGGTAGTAGGATCTTTATATGGGGGGAGCTCAGGGGAGAAAATGAGGTCTTTGGGTCATGATCCTCCCCCTACACCCTCATCATTGTGAGCTGTGCTCAGTCCCACCATCCACAAGCAGCCCTGGACAGAAGCCTGTGTCGCTGTGTCTCAGGTGTTCAGTCACAGTGCGGAAAGCTATGTCCAGCCGTGTCAGTGCCTAATGCTCTTTCCTATCGAAGAGGCCCCAGTCTTTTCTGCAGTAGATGGACAGCATAACTGAGATTTCAAGAGCTGATGCCAAAGCCAATAAGCTCTAGACTCAAATCGCGGCTCCGCCATGTACTGGCTGTGGGAATTTGGGACTTCACTTAATACCTCCATAATTCACACTCCTCATATATAAAATCACGATGGCTGTGATAATAGTAAGAGGAGGGGCAGCACTGGTCTCAGGGCACTGTCAGGAACACGTGTTACTGTGCTGAACTCTTTGTGACCGTGCCGGGCACACCGCAGTGCTATCTCTGTGTGTGGTCACCGAGTCCATCCTCAACCCCTGCCCCAGGGACAGAGGCCGGCTTCTTTGATCCCTTCATCAGTCTTGCATGTTTGTCAATCCTGTATTTTTCTCCTCTCTCGCCTGTGGAAGCCCTCAGCATTAGCTCTGGTCCCCTGGTGTGTCCCTAGTGCCTGCCCAGATGTCCTGGTCCTGAGTGTCCCCAACACGCACGACACAAATGAATCTTCTCTAAGATTCTGAAAGCAAAGGCTGCTATGGGCTTGGGGCTGACTGTATTGTGGGCAAGAGCAGAGGACAAGGCAGAGGATACAGGAATATAAATTACAGGGCTTGAGGACTTGGACAGGGTTCATTTAAGCTGCTACACAGCCTTGGTTCAGTAATCAGCTAGGCAGACTTTGGGGCCGGGATGGCTGGATGGCTGGGGCCGGGATCATCGGGAGTTGCCTTCACCCACTTGTCTGGTAACAGGCTGGGGGGACTCCTGTCAGTTGGTGGAGGGAGGCTCAGCTTGGTCTTTATACATCGCTGGGCTTTCTCACAGCATGGCCACATCCAGGCTTCCGTACAGTGGCCAGGGCTCCAGCACAAATGTTCTGGCCCACAAAACACGCAGCACTGTATTTCCTCAACTGAACTTGCAATTCTTAAGAGTCACCTTGGCTGCCTTCTTGGCATCAGCTCTCATATCAGAGCTGTAAAGAGTGGGCAGGGATGGTGGGGAGGGTGCAGACGACCCCTTGCTTTAGAGGAGTGTGCAATAATTTTGTGACTATGCTCGGAAAGCACCACCCTTGAGCTGAGAGTGGCGGTGCACACCTGTAATCCCAGCAGTAAGGAGGCTGAGACAGGAGGATCACTGTGAGTTCAAGTCCAGCCTGGGCTACATAATCAAGTTCAAGGCCAGCCTGGCTGGGGATTTAGCTCAGTGGTATAAGCTCCTGCCTGGCAAACACAAGGTTGTGAGTTCAATCCCCGGTACCACACATACACACAAAAAGCTCAAGGCCAGCCAGTGCTACATTGTGAGACCCTGTCTCAAACTCCTCTGCAATAAATAAATAATAAAGGCACCACCCTTGCCCAACTATCATGTCTACCTACACCCACTGGGGAATCTGTCTGCTCTGGGGGCTCCACATGCCCAGCCCTCCCTGTCCCCAGGGAACACAAGTCAGGTCACTTACCCCTCCTCCTTCTTATCTTCCTACTGGTCTCAGCCCCCGACACCTCCACAGCCTCCCTGGCCTGCACGCCCACCTCTCTTTCTTCAGGCTGTAGAGGAAACTTCCCCTCTTCCTTTCCGCACCAGCTCCATTAGACAAAGGGCTGCGAGGTGACTCACTGCGGCCTCCTGCTCTGGGGCAGGCAGAAGGACCTGGGATGGGGCAGAGAGAAGTGTTCCAGGCCCTTCTGGACTCCAGATGCCATCCTGGCTGGAATCCTGTGCGGGGAAGCCTTGGTACTCTATACATGTCTCTTCTGTGCTGGATGGAGGCCTCCGAGCCAGGGTAGGGGCAGGTAGGCCTGGGTGTCCAGCCCAGCTCCCTCCTGAGACCATGTATGACTGAGCCCCTGTTACCAGGGAGTCCACACATGGAAGTCTAGGTGTGTTCTCATAGATCACCATTTAAAATGCAAGGAAACTGGCAAAGGCATGGTAGTACATGCCTGGAATGCCAGCCCTCTGGGAGGCTGAGGCAGGAAGATTGCTAGGAGTTCAAGGCCAGCCTGGGCTACATGGTGAGTTTAAGGCCAGCCTGAACTGCATAGCAAGACCCTGACTCAAAAAACCAAAAAAGAGAAAAAAAGAAGAAGAAAGAAAGAAAGAAAAAGAAAGGACCCCTGTGAAATGGATGCTTACTTTGAAACATACCAGACATTATTTTTGACTACATTCACAGCCACCCTCCTCTACAGTAGATCTTTATCTGAAACTTACTTTTGACCAACAACTACCCTTCCTCCCCCGCCCATAGTTAAGACCTGACAATTGCAAATGACATCATCAGGATGCAGACTATACACAAGACACACCGCTGGACCCGCTGCTTCCCTGAGCTTTATCCGAGTCAGTCTCTTTTCCAGTGCGGCAGCACAGGGCCTGCGGGTGGGCTGCTGTCCTCCCCTTCACGGCCTTCCAGTCCAGCCTCATGCCTCAGGGCCAGGCTGGCAGCTATACTGGGGGGAGGGGGCCAGGGACCTCTGCTGCCCTGCTGCCCTCGGGGCCTCACCCCAGGGAGGAGAGAGGTGAGTGAGAGGAGAGATGAGGGAGCAGAATCTGTGGGGGGCAGGGATGGCACCACCTCCTGATGCTCAGGCTTCACCTGCAAGGCAAAGCCAACCCCCACGCGTGCCAGGCACTCTGACACAAGAATTTAGCCATTTCATAGTCATGTTTCATTAGCCTCAGGGATTCGATTATCTCCAGGGAGTCCATCCGGCCATGACACCCAGGACTGTGGCCCTCCTGTGCTTGAGGAGCAGCTCTGCAGCCCTAGGACCCAGGAGGTAGTGGCAGACTGCTGAGATGGGCTGCGGCCACACTTCCGTCTCCTGGGACCTGTGAGCCTCCTCCACTCCCCAGTTCCCTGCCTCTCCTGATAACTAATATCAGAAAGCCTGAGGCTTTGAGACAGGGAGACAGAAGAAAGAAAAAAATGAAAAAGCCTTTTAGCTGAGCTTACTGGAGTCATGGTCTCCACGGTTGCCATGCCTTTTTTACTTCCTGCTGTTGGCTCTCCTTCTACAGACAGGGTTGCTTTTTTTTCTTTCTTAAAGCAGGAAATGTACAACCATTTATCCTTTATGTGCATCATGATGGTTTATGTCTAGATGTCCCCTCAAAACCTCATGCGCTCATAGGTGGGGCTTTGGGGAAGTGACTGGATGACGGGGGTGTGACACTCCTCAGGGGTTTAGTCCAGTGATGAGTTTCTAGCTGAATGTGATTTGGGAGATAAGGCCTGGTCCAAGGAGGTGGGTCCCTGGGGCTTGGCCTAGACAGGTCTATTTCTCCCTCTCTCTCTCTCTTTCTCTCTCTCTCTCTGCTTCTTGCCACCATGCCAGGAGCTGTTTCTCCTCTGCCCCACGCCTCTGCCCATGCCACTCTCTCTTGGAGCCAGCCCTATGGACTGAAACCTCTACAAACTGAGAGCCAAAATAAACCTTTCCCCCTCAGAGTTGTGGGTGTTGGGCACTGTGTCAGCGATGAGAAAGTAAGTAAAACATGCATTTTATTTTCTTTGGTGATGGGGCTTGAACTCAGGGCCTAACGTGCTTGGTCAGTGCTCTATCAACTGAGCTACATCTGAAGTCATTCACTTGTTCATCATTTTTTTTTTTTTTTTTTTTTAAGAGAGGGTCTTGCGCTGGGAGTTTGGCTCAGCAGCTAAAGTGCCTGTCTGGCAGGCGTGAGGCTGTGAGTTCAATCCCTGGTGCCGGAAAAAAAAAAAAAAGAGAGAGGGTCTTGCTATGTAGTCCAGGTCAGCCTTGAACTCACTCTGTAGCTCAAGCTGGCCTCAAATAGGCAGCAATCCTCCTGCCTCAACTTCTTGAGTAGTTGAGATTACAGTCATGTGCCACCATGCCAAGCCATACACATGCTTTCTTTATTCTTCAGACAAATGTTTCTGACCTATTAACAAAACACTCATATATATACTATGATAGCTAAATTCACTTTGTTAGACTTTTAGTCATTGATTTAGTGTAGTCAGGTTGCTATAGCAAAAATACCATAAACTGTGTAGTTTATAAACTAGAAATTTGTCTCCCACAAAGTTGGGAGGACAGAAAGTCTAACATCAAAGCACAGAGCCCATGGTGTCCAACAAGAGCTTATTTTCTTGCCGGGCATGGTGGCGCACGCCTTTAATCCCAGCACTCGGGAGGCTGAGGTAGGAGGAGCGTTGTGAGTTCCAGGCCGGCTTGGGCTACAACGCGAGCGCAAGGCCGGCCTGAGCTACATAGTGCGACCCTGCCTCAAAAAACTAGGGCCGGGAATTTGGCTCAGTGGCTTAAGTGCCTGTCTGGCAGGCGCGAGGTTGTGAGTTCAATCCCCGGTACAGAGGGAAAAAAAAAAATGAGTTCATTTCCTCATAGATGAGGTCTTCTCTCTGTGACTTCACCTGAGGAAGTAGTGAGGTGAGTCTCAGAGACCTCTTTTATAGTAACATTAAGCCCACTTGTGAGGCTCCACCCTCATGACCTATTCACCTCCCAAAGACCCCATTTGTAACTCTCCCTCTCTGGGGATCAGGTTTAGTCATGAACTTGTTAGATATAGTTGCCACCCTGTCATCCATGTTTAAATTTGACTTAAGTTGTCTGAAACCCAGTCTTACCTCATCACCTTTGGCCTAGTTAAAATGTCCTCTTCCTGTGTGACTCTGCCATAGAGCCCAGTTTTTCCTCATTCCACTAATTCAAAACAACACATCCCACAGTTGCTGACTACAATAAACAATAAAACCTACTGATGAACTCCAGAGTCATGTAAATAAGTGCCACCTATTTGTTGGTTGGTTTGGTTTGTTTGTTTGTTTGTTTTTAAGAGAAAGGGTCTCACTAGTTTGCCCAAACTGGCACCAAACTCCTGGGCTCAAGCATTCCCCTTCCCTCTCGCTCTCTAGTAGCTGGGGCTATGCAGCTCTGCGCCCCGACACCTGGCTTCCTTGTGTTTTCTTTAAATCAGCCTAACCCATGTCCCTGAGGAAAGCCTAGGGGAGAATTCCCAGGGACCTAATAGTCTCACAGCACTGTCGTTCCCCCACCCCTTGAGCAAGCATGTCCCAGATGTCCCCACCTCATGGCCATGTGAAGCATGCTGTGCTCTTCTTTCCGGACTCTGTCAGGAGGAAGAGTGCTTTCATTTCATGACTTTTGCTGTGCCGTGCTGCCTCTTTTGTGTCTTTCCTTACCCACATACCTAAACCTAACTCTCAGTGCCTGTCTTGGTAGGAATAAAATGAACCCAAATCAAACAAGAACCACAGAGGTGTCCGCCAGTATAAACCAGTTTCCTGTGAGAAGAAGGGACACCTGATCACAAGTCAGGCATACTCAGGGACTAGGCTGTTTGCCTGGATAAAGTAGCCATTGAAAAGCATTCTGGAGCCGGGCGTGGTGGCGCACGCCTTTAATCCTAGCACTTGGGAGGCTGAGGTAGGAGGAGCACTGTGAGTTCCAGGCCCGCTTGGGCTACAATGGGAGCACAAGGCTGGCCTGAGCTATATAGTATGACCCTGCCTCCAAAAAGTAGGGCTAGCCGGGAGTGGTGGTGCACGCCTTTAATCCCAGCGCTCAGGAGGCTGAGGTAGGAGAAGCGTTGTGAGTTCGAGGCCAGCTTAGGCTACAAAGTGAGCACAAGGCTGGCCTGAGCTACATAGTGAGACCCTGCCTCAAAAAACCAGGGCTGGGAGTTTGGCTCAGTGGCTTAAGTGCCTGCCCTGGCAGGTGCGAGGTTGTGAGTTTGATCCCCAGTGCCACAAAAAACAAACAAACAAACGAACAAACTAGGGCTGGGAGTTTGGCTCAGTGATGTAAGCGCCTGTCTGGCAGGTGAGAGGCTGTGAGTTCAATCCCGGGTGCCACAAAAAAAAAAAAGAGAAAGAAAGAAAGAAAGAAAGAAAAGCATTCTGTAAACATCCATGACCGCCTACCTCCCATTAGGGGTGTGACCGGAAGCGACAGTCACCCTGAGCCCCTCCAGACCAAATCAGAAGAAAATCACAGCAGGTTTCAACTTACGTATCTGTAGAGGACATGAACAGTCAGCAACAGCAGTCACATAAAAACTACAAGGCTACATATATTTTTCATTTTATCATTATAAAGGTATATTTGTTAAAGTATGAAGGTGGAAAATATTATGTTTAATAGTTTTCTATCTTAATTTATAGCTATTAAATATTAAGACGTGTGGTATATGAGCCTTCGTTTGTCCATTTGTCCCAGGTCCCACAGATGTGGAGGAAAGGCCTGCTCGCTTCTTCTGAAACCAGCTCAAGCTGACGCCAACTCAGCACTCACCATCCAAACTCAGGGACAAGAGACAAACAGGCAGTGCAAGGCATTCGAGGTGCTTCCAGAATCCAAGCCCTTCTCCCCCGTGTTGCCAATCCTCCAGTCCAAGCCACTTTCATTTCTCACCTGGGGTGGGGGTTTAGGATTTCGTCAATTTAGCTCAGGTGAAACTCTGTTTCCCAGAATTCTCTTTCCTGTGCAGTTTTGGGTGAGAATTTGCCTGAGAGGGAGATGTGGCAGGGTTTGGAAAGCAGAAGGGAGGCCGTATCTGTGTTTATGCTTGGAAGCTGGCCTAGGGTCGGGTGCGGCTGCGGCCTGCCTGTGCTTTCACTGATTCTCTGGCTTCCCTGGTTGGTGCGAGGCAGCAGCTGGGCCCACAGACGTTCCAGCAGCCCCCGGACCCCTACTTTGGCCTCTCGGACTCCTGGGCTGTGTGTTGATGAAATGCAGCAGCTTCTCCTGCACGTCATCCAACTGGAGGCTCGGAGGCTGGGGATGTGGCTGTGGTCGAGCGCTAGCCTAGCTCGCACAAGGCCCCAGTTCGATCTCCAGCACTGCCAAAAATTTTAAAAAGCACTGGAGGCTTAGAGGTGGGATAAACCTATGCAAAACCTAGTTTGTCCTTTCGGATTTCTGTTTATTTTCCTGGGTTCCTCTTTCCCTTGCCCTTCCCTCTTCATGTCCTGTTCTGTTTCCAGTCACTTCCTACTCATTTCCAGCCCAGCACCAGATGCACAAGAAACAGTTGCCTGTAAACTGCTTAACTGGCACCCATACCTACAGTCAGTCAAATCTCCATAATAAATCCCTTATTTTTAATTAGCTACTAATTTGTTTTTTTGAGACAGAGTCTTGCTGTGTAGTCCAGGCTGGCCTCAAACTCTCAATCCTCCTGCCTCAGCTTCCAAGTGCTGAGATTACAGACATGCACCACCACATCCAGCTATAAATCCCTTATTTTGTATCACTCGTAGGGCTCCTGCATCCCTGACGGAACCCTGACGCATGCCTCTGGATTCCTGCCATGGACTCCTGACTGGTCCCTTCTTCCTGTCCCTCCCTCAGCCCTGGACAGAGAGTGATCTTGCTCAGACTTGTCAGATGTGCCACCCTCTGCTCAAACCCCTCCAAAGCTTCCTATCTCATTCTAAGTAAATGCCAAAGTCCTCACTCAGACTGTGCCAGGCTCGGTTAGTTGCTTCCCATTGGAAGGCGCCAGCAGCCACCATTGCCGCATCTGCAAGCACTACTGGCACTGCCGCCGAGCTGGGAGGCGAGCGCTGGTCTTTGGCATGAACTCCATTAAGCCTGTGGCAGTGCGGACTGCGGCAGCTTCAACACTCGAGTCTGACCCAACTGGACCTCTGAGGATTGGTTTCCCCAGCAACAGCCCAGTGAAATGAGATAATGCAATCCCAAAGTCCAGGTTTTTGCCGCCTTAGGAGTGCAAGCCCCAAGGAAGCATTATTATACGACCTTTGATTCAGAGCCTGTTGCCCAGGTAACATAGGCTGACATTTAGTATCAAAAGAGGTCTTCAGGACTGGGGGCTATAGGCTGGTGGTAGAGCGTTTACTTAGTATGGGCCCGGGGTTTGATCTCAGCACTACCAAACAACAACAAAAGAAAAACAAAAACCAAAAATGATTTCAGGGCATGGGAGATGGATCTCACACCCATGTGAAGGCAATAGGAACCTCGTGGCCGATGGTAAGCAGAGGGACGCTAACCCTGGCCCCTCTGCAGGCATCACAATTATTAGATCTTGTACTTGTGGTGAGGGGAAGGTATGTCGGAAATCAAATCCAGCGTCAGCTTGTAAGTAGCAGAGTGGCAGAGGGTGCTAAATAAACAGCTTCTATAGTTCCTGGGTCCAATCATCACCTGATAGGACCCTGAGACCCGGGATGGCAACACAGAAGTGAATAAACCTAAGAGTCTTTGTCTCACAAATTCTCCTGTGTTCTCCTGGATGGCAGAAGTAGCTCCTCCTCTCACTCTCAAGAACAGTTTCCTCTTTCCTTGAGATTATGCAATGATCTTGTGCAAAGCAGGTGCCTCCTAAAACGGCATTTGTTCTCCTTCAGACCTATTTCCACAACACTGCAAATAACTAGGGTCAGTTCCTGGCAAATGCTGAGGTGAGCGATAGAAATCCTGACCTGGGAAAATAATCTGCATATCAGAGGACTAGAAGGACTGGGCTGATCTGTAGGAATGGTCTTGGGAGAATCAGTCAAGGCAGTAAGGTGGGGGTGAGTCAGGACAAAATTTAAGACTGGCTAGCTGGGTGTGATGGCACACCCCTATAGTCCCAGCTACTTGGGAGGCTGAGGCAGGGGGACTGACTGATCCCAGGAATACATGCCCAGTCTGGGCAGCACTCTGTTTCAAGAAAATCAAGTAGAGCCAGGTGTGGTGGTACACACCTGTAATCCCAGTACATGGGAGTCTGAGGCAGGAGAATCACCATGAATTTGAGGTCAGTCTGGGCTACATAGGGAGATCCTCAAACAAACTCTCCAACAAACACCAAACAAACAAGCAAACAAAAAAAAAAAAAGAAAGAAAGAGAAAACCAACCAAACAAACAAAGCCCCCCCCCCCAAATTAGTAGGCTGGGGATGTTAGCTAAGTGGTACACTACTTGCCTCAGCCTCCTGAGGCTAGGATTACAGGTATGCACTCCCTATACCCAGCTCCCCCTGTTTTTGAATCTACACTGGCTTTGTGACTTGTCCTAACCAACAGAATGTGGTAGAAGTGACACTGGCCCAGGAGAAGCCTGGCAACTTCTATTTTCTTCCTTTTGGATGCTAGCCACCATGAAAGAAACCCAGTCACACAGTGACACTGTGTTGGGGACTGTGTGACCCCCGGGGACTATGTCCACCCAGCCAAGGTGCCATTCATGGACATGAGAAGGTCATCTTGGACATTGTTGCTCCCTCAAACATCAACCGAGTCTCCCCTGGATTTCAGAATTGTGAAAAATGATAAATGGCTGCTGTTATAAGCCTTTAAATTTGGGTAATTTGTTATTCAGCAATAGGTAATTGAAATATGAACTTACTAGTTTACAAGGATGGTTTCTTAAACCCTGTGTTAGAAATTAAAATTGAGAGCCAGGAATGGAAGCACATGCCTATAATACCAACACTCTTGGAGGCTGAAGCAAGAGGATCTCAAATTTGAGCCCCATGGGGCAATTTAACAAGA
>RJWM01014382.1:5775-50756 GCA_004363535.1 Dasyprocta punctata
AAAAAAAAAAAAAAAAAAAAAAAAAAAAAAAAAAAAAAAAAAAAAAAAAAAAAAAAAAAAAAAAAAAAAAAAAAAAAAAAAAAAAAAGAAAGATATTACAAAGGGTCTAGGGATGTCATTCAGGGCAAAGGTCTTGGATTCAGTCTCCAGTACTATAAAACAAACCAAAACCAAAATATAAAACTAATAGGCTGGAGGCTAGAACAGGAGGACCCTTAGAAGTTCGAGGCTAGCCTGGGTTACAAAGTGAGTTCAAGGCCAGCTCAAACTACATAGGGAGACCCTGTGTCAAAAAGAAAAAGAAAAAAGAAAAAAACTAATAGGCCACAACAAAAGCAGTACTACAAGAGTTTGCAACAGTAAACGCCTACCTTAAGAAAGATCTCAAATCAACCACCTACGTCGACATCATGAAAAACTAGAAGTAAAAATTAAATCCAAATTTAGCCTGAAGAACAAAAGAATAAAAATTACACGGGAGATGGATAAAATATAACAGAAAAATAAAAGAAAAAATCAGAAATAAGAGTTGGCTTTTTGAAAAGATCAACAAAATTGACAAACCCTTACCCAAATGACTAAGGAGAAAACTCACAAAAATAAGGAAGGAATGAAAGAGAATTCAACTGATGCCAAAGAAATAAGAAGGATCACAATGGCTGGGTGTAGTGGTGTGTGTCTGTAATTCCAGCATTTAGGAGGCTGAGGCAAAAGGATTACTGAAAGATCTAGGCCAGCCTGGGCTACATAGGGAGTTCAAGACCACTCTGAACTACATATGAAGACTCTGTCTCAAAAAAAAAAAAAAGATCATAACCGGCTACTATGAATAATTCTACACAAGCAAACTGCATAAAATAGAAGACATGAATAAATTTCTGCAATCTATATATAGCCTACCAACCATGAAGAAAAAAACGCGAACAGATCTAAACCAGTGAGGAAAATGATTGGTAATCAAAAAACTCCCAATACAAAAGCACAGGACCAGATAGATGGCTTCACTGGAAAATTCTACTAAACATTTAAAGAATTAACACAAATCCTACTCAAATTTCTAAAAAAAATTACAGAGGTGAAAACATTTCCAAATTCACTTTATAAAAGAGACCAACACTACTCTCATACCAAAATGAGACAAAAATACAAGAATATTGCAGAAAAAAATCTGATGAATATTCACACAAAAATCCTCAGCAAAATACTACCAAACTAGCTGAGTGAGGTGATGCATGCAGAAGGGAGGTTGAGGCAGAAGGATTGTGTCCAGTCTAATAGTGAGACTCTTTCTCAAATAAAAAATACTGGCAAACTAAACTCAACAACACATCAAAATCATTATACACCATAACAAAGTGGCATTTGTTCTTGAAAGGATAGTTTAGCATACGAAAATCAATGAGTATACCTGTTTTTTGTTTTTTGTTTTTTTTTTTTTTTGGCAGCACCAGGGATTGAACTCACAGCCTCACGCCTGCCAGATAGGCACTTAAAAGCCACTGAGCCAAACTCCCAGCCCTAGTTTTTGAGGCAGGGTTGCACTATGTAGCTCAGGCTGGCCTTGCACTCACATTGTAGATCAAGCCGGCCTTGAACTCCCAACACTCCACCTACCTCAGCCTCCCAAGTGCTGGGACTAAAGACGCGTGCCACCACGCCCAGCTGAATATACCATATTAACGGAAGGAAATGAAAGGGCACACGTGATCATATCGATGCAAAAAAGGCATTCAACAAAATTCAGTACCTTTTCATGATGATTTAAAAAATATCGAAATAGGACTAGAAGAAAATAACCTCAATCTAAGAAACGCCAAAGCAAAATTCACACAGCTAACATACTCACTGATGAAAAGATGACAGCTTTCCCCTCTAAGATCAGAAACAAGGCAAGGATGTCCCTTTCACTACTTCTATTTAGTAAAGTACTGAAAGTCATTGCCAGAGCATTTAAACAAAATAAAGTACATACAAACTGGAAATGAAGTAAAATCATCTGTTCACAGATGACATGGTCGCATATATAGAAAATTCTAGATCACACATACAAAGAAACAAAGCCAGCAAAATTTCAGGATAAAAAATTAACACAAAAATCAGTTCCATTTCTATAGCATCCATGTACCATCTAAAAGGAAAGTAAGAAAATAATTTCATTCACAATACCATTAGAAAGAAATATTTAGGGATAAACTTAAGGAGGTAAAAGACTTGCACACTGAGAACTATGAAACACTGCTGAAAGAAATTAGATACTAAAAAACACAAATGCAAGTTCATGCATTTAGAAGACAATACTGTTAAAATGTCTATATTACCCAAAGAAGTAGTCCTTTATCAAAGTCTCAATGGCATTTTCTGCAGAAATAGAAAAAAACCCCTAAAATCCATATGGAATTTCAAAGAATTCCAAACAGCCAAAATAATTCAGAAAAAGAAAAATGTTACCAGAGGCTATTGTAACTTTCCACAAATAGCCAGCACTATGTCTCCCAGGTGCATCATGTACTTTTATTTTTGCTTTTACCCTCTTTTTCTCTTTACTAGGTCCAAGCTTGCTCTGCAGAGCCAGTTTCTCCCCCACTCTTCACTTTTACTCTATCAAATACACTTTGCCAATGCTTTAAAAAAAAACAAATGTTACTGGAGACTTTATACTTGCTGATTTCAAAACATATTACACAATGCTACAATAATCAAAACATTATAGACCTATGGAATAAAATAGAGGTCTAGAAATTAATTTTCACAAATAAGGTCGAATGATCTTCAGCAAGGGTGCCAAACTACGCAATGAAGGAAGGATATTCTCTTTTAGCAAAAAGTGTTCTGAAAACTAAACAATCACATGCCAAAAAATGAAACTGGATATGTACCTTACAGAAAAACAAAAATTAATTCAAAGTATATTAAAGATTAAAGACCTAAACAAAAGACTTGAAAACTATAAAATGTCTAGAAGAAAACACAGAGGAAAACATTCATGACACTAGATTTAGTTATAATTCTTGCACACGGCCCCAAATGCACAGGGAACAAAGGAAAAATAAACAACTTAAAATCTTCTGTGCAGAAAAAGAACCAACAGAGTGAAAATACAAACTGCAAAATGGGAGAAAATATTTATATTTTCCATATTATCTAATTAAGGGGTAATATCTAGAACAAAGAATTCACAGCTTGATTTAGCCATCCAATAAGATACAGACATCAAACTACGTTGTATACCATAAATATATACAATTATTTATCAATGCAATCACTAATTTCAAAAAAGAACTCCCACAACTCAACAAAAACAAAAATCCAATTTACAAGTGGCTAAAGGACTTCAATAAACATTTTTCCACAGAAAATATACAAATAGAGGTCTAGGGATACAGTCCAAAGACAGACAGTAAAGGCATAGGTTGTACACAGCTCTGGACTCAAACCCCAGCACCAAAAGAAAAAAAAAAGGCACATAATTGACCCATAAGCATGTAATGTTTTCTCAGTAATCATAGTGCAAATCAAAACTAAATCCACGGTGAGTTATCATCTCACTCCTGTTAGGCTGGTCATTATGGAAAAAAAAAAAACAAAAAACAGAAAACAAGCGTTAGGGAGAAAGGGGAGGAACTGAGATGCTTGTGCTGTGTTAACAAGAATGTAACATGGTACAGCTGTTATGGAAAACAGTGTGGAGGTTCCACAAAACATTTAAGACAATTATCTATGAGCCAGAAATGCTATTTCTGGATACAGAGCAAGAATTAAAAAGAGGATCTTTAAGAAAGATCTGGACATTCATGCTCACTGCAGCATTATTCAAAATGGCCAAGTAGCAGAGGCAATCTAGACATCTATCAGGGCATAAATGGCTAAAAACAAAAATGTGCACACTTTTTTTCTTCTATTTTTCTGCTAAACTTACACAGACTAGGTAATCAACAATTCAAGTCTATTAAAAATCATATCTGTGTTTGGACATTCATGACTTTACTCTTACTATTCCAAGGACAGTAATGTTTTGGTTCCCTACTACCTTCTGATGGGCTCAAATCACCAGAAAACCTCCAGCTCAGTGGGGTAACCTTCCATTACAGTGACCATTTCAACATAATTTTCAAGTAAGTAGTATAAAAAATGATTGGTAAAATATAAGGACTGAGGGCCAGGGATTTAGCTCAGTGGCGTAAGAGCCTGCCTGGCAGGCATGAGGTTATGAGTTCGATCCCCGTTGCAAAAAAAAAAAAAAAAAAAAAAAAACAAATAACATAAGGACTGAGACTCCTGCCATCAAAGGGTTTACTATTTGTCACATAAAACAGAACACACCCCTAAGGAGTGTAACACAATATGAGCAATATGTAAGCAATTAAAAACAACAGAAGGCGGCCAAGCATGGTGGCGCGCTCCGGTAATCCCAGCACTCGAGTGGCTGAGGCACGAGGATTGTTTTGAGTTCAAGGCCAGGTCGGGCTATGTAGTGAGTTCAAGGCCAGCCTGAACTTCATAGAGAGAAACACTGTCTCAAAAAGACAAAAAAAGAAAAGAAAAGAAACAACAGAAGAGAAAACATGGCTATAGAACTGTACAAAATTAGTCATAAATGACTGGAAAAAATAGTAATTAATGATTAATGAAACTAAAGGAAAAGAATTTTATGGTAGGAAATGGAGAACATGGGTGAAAGGATTCTGTAAAACTTTCTCACAAAAGCTTAGCTAAGTTTAACCTTTGATCAGAGAAGAAATCTAGTGAAATGAAGTTCCAACACTTGTTTTTTACTTTCATGCACTACTAAATGATTTCACAGCAATGTTTACAAAACCGAACTATAATGGAGAGTTTAGATTGTATAAGGGTAGTATAAGCTACTTATAAGCTGTTAAACAACAAAATAAAAAGCACCTATATGGAAGACACATTCAGAAAGTTTTCTTACCTTGAATATACCAACCCAGTCTTTCGGATGTGGATGGATATACGGAGTTAAAGTATAATGACATTCCAGGTGGGCATTAGGAAGGTAACTCTTGGCCACATTTTGAAAGATGACATGGGCAAAATTGGAAGTCTGCAGTGGGACTTCTTGAAAGGATGTCATTATGAATCTGAAATAAATAATTCATACAAGTTAAATAACAGCAGTTAAGAATAAACTCATACCTTCAAAACACGTAAGTTTTAATGCAAATTTCATGGGTCTTTATGTTACAGGCAGCTGAGTTAGACAGAAATATTTATAGGCAGTCAGACAGGACTAGGCCCTCAAGAAAACCGGCACAGAGGACCAGAGGTCTTGGTGACCTTGGAAGAGACCCACACCTCTTGCTGCAGGCCAGATATCAAGACAAAAGGCAAAACAAATACACCCACACGCTAAGGACTGATATTCTAAATAGTTCTATATCATCCTGAGGAAGTCAGGAATCAGCATCCCACCCTTTTACAGGAAGAGTCATTATCATTAAGCATCCCTCGCTTACTATGTGACCCGCTTCCCCATTTGTCCTGGATTTAATCAATTTTACCTGGGCAATTAATATTATTGGTTAACCATGGTTATGTCCCACCTTATGCCCGTCTGCCTTGCGAGTTCCCAGTTTTTCCCATCACGGTTTTATTCTATAAAAGTCCCTAAAAATCACAGAGTCCCTGGCAACCCACTCAGGCCCCCTTCTGTCCCTCAGACAGAAGCTTTCTTTCTCTCAATAAATATCTTCTGCTCTTACCCTCCGTTGTTCCTAAAATTCATTCTTCAATTTTAGAGAACACGAACTCGCGCCATACATATAGTAGGTTGGGAGTTTCATTCCCCCACATTATTTAGAGGCCCCAGTGAGATCGCTTTCCTATATTATTTACATGTCGTATTGAGACAATATATACTTTTAAATATTGAAATTAGGCCAGGAGTTTGGCTCAGTGACTCAAGCGCCTGCCTGGCAGGTGTGAGGTTGTGAGTTCGATTCCGGTTCAACCAAAAAATAAATAAAATAAAATAAATAAATAAAGAAATATTGAAATTTTTCCTTAAAATGTGATTAAACATAAAAATACAAACTAAACTTAGTGACTCAGGAGACACTGTCTCAAAATAATTTTTTGAAAGGGTTGAGAAAGCCAGGCATAGTGATACACGCCTTTATCCCAGCACTCGGGCAGCTGAGGTAGGAGGATTGTTTTTAGAGTTCAAGACCAGCCTGGGCTACAAAGTTCAAGGCCAGCCTAAACTACATAGTGAGACCCTGTCTCAAAAAAATGGGGCCGGGGATATAACTCAGTGGTCTAAGCGCCTGCCCTGGCAGGCGCAAGGTCATGAGTTCAATCCCTGGCACCAAAATAAATAAATAAATAAATAAATAGGTTGAGGATACGGGCTGGGGATATAGCTCAGCTGAACAGCACCTGCCTGGCAACCACAAAGTCGTGAGTTCGATTCTAGGTACCAAAGCAAAAAACCTTCTTTCATGAAAAACTCTTAGTGGGGTGTGGTGGCGCACTCCTATAATCCCAGCACTCCAGAGGCTGATGAAGCAGGAGAATCATCTGCAAGTTCAAGACCAGCCTGGGCTACAAGCTGAGTCCAAGGCCAGCCTGAACTGCATAGCAAGACCCTGTCTCCAAAAGACGAGAAAAAATAAAAAAGGGTTGAGGATGTAGCTCAGTCTGTAGTTCCTGTGTTCCAAAACTCCTAACAACTGAGACACAACTATAGTCAGTATGGCTTCAGAAAGTTACTCAGGGGTTAAAAAACAAAAACTCTCAACTATCCTGGAAAGCCAACCCCTCTAGGCTGGGTCTTGCTAAATTGTCCAGGCTCTCCAATTTGCAATCCTCCTGCCTCAGCACCCCCTTACAGATGGAATTACAAAGTGTTCATCACCAAGCCCAGATCAAGCCTCATAATTCTATTCCAAACAAAAGCAAATGAACCATGTGTTCCAGTGCACATGCTGCCAATATAAACCTGGTAGCCCTCAAACAGCAATTAAGTGCAGTTGTAAGCCAGTATATTTTACTGGCTACTGGTCAATTAACTTTTCCTTTCAATGCAGAACATTTGAATTTTACCATTTTTCTCCCTAATCTAGTGCATCCCACATCTCTCTTCTCCCTACATTCAAGGTCTTTTTTTGTTTGTTTTTTCAGTCTCACTATGTAGTTCAGGCTGGCCTTCAATTCACTATGTAGCCCAAACTGGCTGCCAACTCACAGTGATCCTCCTGCTTCAGTCTCCTGATACAATCAATTCTACAATACACTGTGTGTAACTATGTGAACCTAGGACTCTGACTTTATGTCACTTGATTCTGAGTCATTATCAGGAATTCCTGTAATAAGGGGGAAAATTAGAGCAAGATTTTGCTAAACAAATTAATTTACTTCATAGCTCAATGAAGCTTCTACAGAGTAAGCACAGCAGTACTTATGTTTTGGCAATTATTAAGACTTGTCACTAAGAAGAGTAAGGTAGTTTTCTTGGACAACTGTTTCTTTTCTTTTGCAGAACTGTTTGAAATACTAAGGCTTCTTTTTTGCAATACTGGTATTTGAACCCAGGGACATGTGCATCCTAGGCAAGCACTCTACTTTACCAGTCTGTCTTTTTTTTTTTTTTTTTTGGAGTCGGGGTACTCAGCTAAATTGCCTCACACTCTATAAATTTGCAATCCTTCTGTCTCAGCCTCCCAACTAGTTAAGACTAGGCATGCACCACCATACTCAGCAGCAAATTTTTAAAGTTTAAAGTAATAAGCACATTAGAAAATATCAACTCTTCTGGTGTCACCTCTGCTTCTGTAATGGTCAATTCACTGTTTTCCTGAACAACACATTGGATATCCCACAAGGAGACTAAGAATCATGAAGCTACTGATTAGAATAAACCAGGTAGTTGTCTATAATCCTGATGTTTAACAATATTTTGCCTCTGCATTAGCAAAATGGCTTTACTACCAGCACCTCTGTTAGCACAGGAATTAACTGAATATTTTCCACTTGGTAAACTAAAGCCTTCATGAAAATGAAAAGGTAGCACTTAAAAACAGTAGGAAACTCTTTCTAAAATAACTATAGACTCTTACTTTGTTTCTATGAGTTTGTCTGAGCTAACCTTGTTCACAGAGGTCACCATATTAATGACATCACTACTAGTCTCTTCAAGTCAGCAGTTTCACAAAAAAATGAAAAAAAATTTCCAGTTTCTTTTTAAAAATACTACTAATACCTGGGTGTGCCGGCTGAGGCAGGATGATCACAAGTTCAAGACCAGTGTGGGCAATTCAGCCAGACTTCGTCTAAAACAAATAAATCGGTGGGGGTCACTCTGTGGTAGAGCACTTGTCTAGCACATATGAGACCCTGAGTTCAATCCCCAGTACTTCAAAAAATATATACAAAAAATAAAGTCACAAGACACCAATAAGAGAAACTATAGCTAAATCAATTAAACCAACCTCTTAGATATATCTATCAAAAGCCGGGCGTGGTAGCGCACGCCTTTAATCCCAGCACTCGGGAGGCTGAGGTAGGAGGAACAATTGTGAGTTCTCTGAGGCTGGCTTGGGTTACAACGTGAGCAAGGATGGCCTGAACTACATAGTGCGACCCTGTCTCGACCCTGTCTCAACCCTGTCTCAAAAAACTAGGCCCGGCAGTTTGGCTCAGCGCCTTATGCGCCTGCCTTACTCGCCTGCCTGTCAGGCGTAAGGTTCTGAGTTTGATTCTCGGTGCCACAAAAACAAAAACAAAAACAAAAACAAAACAAAACAAAACAAAAAGTTTAGGTTTCTTTGAGGAAGTTATACAGTAAAGAAGAAATAAACTGGCTTAGAATAGTTTACCCTTTTTAATTAAATGTTTAATCATGAAACTTTCTTAAAATTTAACGCTGTTTCCTAAAATAAATAGGTACATGGCTATACCTATTTGCTTATAAAACAAAGCAGAGAAGTTCAAACTTTGTTTAACCTCAGTTACACCCATTATTTTAAAAATCCATAATCCAACATTGCAGTTTTACTCCATTGAAATTTTTTAGGTATAAAATAGTAAGTAGGGACAGATGCACACTGAAATACAAACATGCGGACCTTACTAAATGCATCAAAAGGGACTCAAAGAGTATACACATCACATAGTCTTTATTGATGAGGGATATGTATGAATAAGAACTTTACTTTTAACTCTGTTGTTTCAATTTAAGTGTACAGTTTTTTAAAAATCTTATTTTTGAGCTCTCCCCGCATATTCAAAGTGTTTAACAGAAGACACTAACACTAAACTTTAAATATATTTGTGATGCTTGTAAGTATAAAGGGTAAGAGAATTTGCAATCATTCTACTTACAAGCCTACATCAATCTCCAACACTTCAACTACTGTATTTGAAAAATATCAGTGCTATAACTGTAAAGATATTTTACAAGAATCATTCCACCATCCTTGCTATTCTTTACTTTTAAATTATAATACAGCTTATAGTTATCAAAAAGTTAACATGGATAAATGTATTCTGAAAGTAATTATATCATGAATCAACTCCTTTTAAAGTAGTTTTTAAAAATTATAATTCCCACACAGCTCCTCTGGTTCACCCCTCCCACAGGTGAAGTCATAAAATAGCTCATAAAAAAGTTTCCATTCAAATTATACCAAAACATCCATACACACACGCATGCACCTGCCAAGGCCCAGTGAGGAATATGCAAAGTCACTGCATCACTGTGTGGTAAATAATGGAAAGCGCAGCTTCACTAACATCCTGAGAAAACCTTATCTCAGTTGGAAAGGAGAAATAAAGCCCCTATACAGACAGGGAAGAGAAATATGCAACTTTACCAATGGACTTCCCACTCTCTATAAAGTACATCCCCAGAAACAGGTGTACAGTAAGACAGCACATCAAGGACAAGTCAAATTTTCCAGTGAACAATTAAAGGGCCAGGCATACTTAGCTGGGAAGTAATGTCTGAAATGCATATACATGTATCATTCCCTCTTTCAGGTTTCCTACATTCCCTAAAAGTCTAATTCCTCTAGAAATCCTTCATGTGTGCCATACTACCAACAAAAAAGTCTTTGTTCAATTTTATTATTTTGGGAATATCTAAAGATAAATAATATGTAGTGGGTACTCAACTACATTGCCAAAATAAATGATGGGGGGTCAATAAAGTAAGAAAGTTACTTGTACTTTCTCCTCTTGAACTTTTACAAACCCAAAACAGATCTGCCTGTTGTGGTATCTCTTTCTAGCAGCTCCTGATGTCGTTGCTTAACTAAAAAATATAAGCTTTTGTCAGCTTATTAGAAAGCAGACTTCACTAAAATCTTCTTCGTATTGAACACATGAAGTTAGGGGCCAGGGATTGAGTTCAGCAGCACAGCTCCTGCCTGGCAAGCACAAGGTCCTGAGTTTGATTCCCAGTACCAAAATTAATTAATTAATCAATTAATTAATTAAATATATGAAGTTGACACTTAGAAATACTAAGCTCATTATATGTGAAATGCCTTGATTTCTGGAATTGGCTTTTAACACTCCAGGGGGAAGAATAAATGAGTTAAGAGGACAATGAAACCAGGTTAGCAAAAAGTTCATTTTACTGTTCATTCTCCTTTTGAAATTCCCCATAGTAAAGTTAGTGAAACCAAAGCAAATAAAGAAGCAGACTAGTAATAAAAACTTCACATATCATCTACTGCAAAAGAAATCAATTTTTTTTTCAATTTCCAGTACCAAAAAAAAAGAAAAGAAATTATCTCCAAAATTCAGTTCTATAGAACACACAAACATCTAAAGGAAAAAATAAAATTATAGAGATTCAACAGTTTCCAATTACTCATACTGTAATTAAATAAAAAACTTATTAACTTGCTTATACATCAGTAATCGTTCAACAGAAGAAAACCTCCTAGCCCCCAGTGGAGATATCCCTAGCTCCAGAATCCCTCAAGAGCTAAGGGTCCCTACATTCTGCCCAGAAGTCACCCACAGCACTTTTACTTTTTCTACTTAAAAAAAAAGTTGGCTTCTAAAATGCTATGATCTTGGCTCATAAATACTGAGGAAGAAAACATTTTTATTTTTTTTCTCTTTAGTTAAAGATTTGGAACAAAATAAACTTTTAAAAGCCATAAATCTACCAGGTGTGGTAGTACACACCTGTAATCTCAGCACGCAAGAGGTTGAGGCAGGAGGATAACTGCACTTGAGGCCAGCCTGGGCTACACAGTGAGTTCAAGGCTAACCTGAACTACATAGCGAGACTGTCTCAAAAAAAAAAAAAAAAAAAAAAAAAAAAAAAAAAAAAAAAAAAAAAAAAAAAAAAAAAAAAAAAAAAAAAAACCAGTAGGTCCAAAAAGCCCAAATTTTACATAGTAAAATCCATTCCAAAAGAATGAACTCTAATAAATTTAACAACTGAAATAACCGCCCCTCCCAAAAAAGCATAGGGACATAGGCTCTCTCATAAATACTTAACATCACTTAAGGCTGAAATTTAGAAATACAAATTACCACTTTTATTATGGAGAAGGTATTATGGAGGTTTAATTTCACACACATAATTGCAATCATAACAGTAAAAATAGAGGTGCAGTTTTAAGAATATGATAAGGAAAATGCACAAGGTGGGACATGGCCTAGAAACAGCATTCTGGAAGACTGAGGCAGGAGCATGACTAGGTTCCAGACCAGTCTGAACAATCTGAGTTTAGGGGGATCCTGTATCAAAATTTAGGGGAAAAAAAAAAAAAAGAGTGGTAGGGATGTAGCTCAGTGCAAAGGCCCTGGTACCACAAGTACCAAGTACAGGGGTTCGGGGGAATCTAGAAAAAAATATTGCAGTAAAACATTCTTTTAAGTTTAACAGATTGGGGCCAGGGATTTAGCTCAGCGGTATAAGCGCCTACCTGGCAAGTGCGACGTCCTGAGTTCAATTCCTGGTACAAAAAAAAAAAGTGAATTTTTGCCTGGTGTGGTGGCGCAGTCCTGTAATCCCAGCACCTCGGAGGCTGAGGCAGGAGGATCCTTGTGAGTTCGCGACCAGCCTGGGCTACAAAGTGAGTTCGAGGCCAGCCTGAACTACACAGTGAAACCCTGTCTCAAAAAATAGGGCAGGAGATTTAGCTCAGTGGTGTAAGCGCCTGCCTGGCAGGCGCAAGGTTGTGAGTTCAATCCCCGATACCAAAAAAATAAATAAATAAAATGAAAATAAATTTAACAGATTGGGGCCGGTGGTATAGCTCAGCGGTGCAAGTACAAGCTCCTGAGTTCGAGTCCCGATACCCAAAAACAATTTTTAAAATTTATAATAAATTTAACAGACTGCAAAAATAAATAATAGGCTTAATAACACGTCATTTCTGGAGTAATCAAATAATACTTCAAAAAATCGAGTTCAGCGGTACTGGTTCCGGGAGGCAAGATGCGTATCAAAAAATGAGTAAAAACTGTTTCGGCTGAAAAGGGTAGGGAGTCAACGATGATGAACACTGTTAAGTACCCGAACAAAATCTTCCAATCTCAATGAGTCAAGAACAAAATCCAAAGAGGTGGGAGGGAATGGAGTCACAGGCCTGTAATCCCAGCATTCAAGAAGCTGAGGCAGGAGGATCTTGCAAGCTCCAGACTAGCCTGGGCTACAAAGTGAGCTCAAGGTCAGTTTGAACTGTATAGAGAGACCCTGTCTCAAAAAAGACAAAAACAAACAAAAAGAACACAATCTGAGGATTTTCACCAGTATCAAGGTATGAGTGTTTACCCTTGAGAAGAACAGAACACAGAACTTAGCCTGAGCGCCTCCACTATACTAGAAGACCACTTTGAGGGCAATGAATCCACTTCAGAGTTACTCAAGTGATCATTTGAAATGCTTCTGGAATTACATACCACATTTATAATTAGGAATCCGTGCACAGTTCATAGAAATTCAACCATTAGCAGAATGTAGGCTAAGATTTTCCCAAGCTACAAAACCGAAAATTTAATATATGTATAAAGCCAAATGCCACGACGTTTTCAACAAAACTTTTACAAATAAACTGTAATATGTATTTCTTAGTAGAAAAATAAACACAGACCAAGTACTATCACTTCTAGAGTAACGAGCGCCCGTCGGGACTTGTCCACCGCCTGCGGACTGGCTGGTATTTGAAGGAGGTGAAAGAGGGAGGAGAGTTTTGAAATATATAAAAGTTGAGTAGACAGAGTGACGTGACACTTCTCGGAACATTTCTTTAAGACTTCCAGCACCAACGAGAGCGCACTTCACAAGCAAGTGAACAACTAACTCTAATAATCCCGCAGCCCAGAAGTAGAAAACCCGACTTAACACAGCCACCACTACCCCGCCCTGAAAAGTAGGCGGCGCACAGAGTTCCCTCCTCCTTCGCCGCTGGCAACTCAAACCAAAACAGGCGAGCTTTGCCCGCAGAGACCGTCCTGAGCGCCCTTCCCCGACTCCACCTAAGTTTTCCCAAGCTTACCAACGCAGGTAACACACACTTTGACCTCCAAACAGCCAGGTGCGCACGCAAGCCTGTAACCCCAGCACTCTTGAGAACCTAAAGCGGAAGAGCACAAGTTCGAGCCCAGCCTAGCCAACTTAGTGACTTAGCGAGAGAAACCCCGTCTCAAAATAGAAACATTTTTTAAAGGACTGAGGATGTAGCTCAATGTAAAGGTCCTGGATTCAATCTCTAGTGTCGAAAAAAGGTCACCGTAGAGTTGATTCTCTTAACACCCCACAGGTCGCCCCCAGTCAAAGGAGTCCAGTCACGTACGCCTCCTCTAAAGCAAAAGGCCGGTCCCGCGGGCCTCCCCGCAGAGTGGAAAGCCACCCGTCGTTTTCCCAACTCCGCGGCTGGCCCAAGTCACCCACGCACCGGTCACTACCGCTGCCCGGGAAGGAAGGTTCATCCTTGGGAAAGAAAGCAACGTCATTTGGCAGCATCGTCACCAAGGAGACCATTCCCCAGACAGGCCTGGGCCCAGGATTCTAAGAGGTCAGGGGCGCAGAGCGAACCCCAGAAAAGCTCCAGCCGGGGTCCGCGGCGCACGAGCCGCGGGCCGGAAAGGGACCTTACCCAGTGAAGGGCTCCCAGGCCTCGGGGAACGTTAGAAAAGTCTCCAACCCTGAGACGCCATCAGCCGCCTAACCTCTTCCGCCACCAAACGGCCTCCGCCTCCCTCCACCAACCGGCTACACCTCCCTTCAGAGTGGGGAGCCGGCGCTACGTCACTTCCTCTCAGGGGACGGGCTCTTCCGCCACTGCCGGCGCGCAGCCGCAGCTCACTGTGTTCGCCACAGCGCTTTTCCGATGCGCCTGCGGTAGGAACGAAAGGAGACTTGTAGCGGCCCCAGAGGCCTTTTCCTTCCGCCTGGTGGCTCCTTTTATTTACCTTTCCTTAGCGTTTTTTCCCAACTACCTAATTTTAACAAAATAGGGTCCATAACTTAGCAGCGAGTTGAAAACGGTGTCCCAGGGGCATGCATAGTTCCTGACCTTGCCACTGCTTGGATCTTAAAAGCCTTCTGAATTAGTTCACTTGTTCCATAGGTAAGGAAATAGAGAACCAGAGAAACGTGGGGAGCAACCACACGGTTGGGCAGTGACCCACCCGCAACTCTAAGGCTCGCCCGGCTCCTGGTCTACTCTTTGCTGTTTTGATTTACGAGGTCGTTGGCTGTGAAAAACCTGTTTCTGGTAGGAGCTTTTGAGTTCTAATGCTTTTTTATTCTGTGCTCACGCTCCAACAATAAATGGCCTCTCTACTTGCATTTCTATGGGTTTTAGTTTTTATTTTTATCTGTATTTTATGAGCACAAATCTTGTTCTGTGTTTCTGTTAAATTATTTCTAAATCACTTGACTGTCACACATCTAATTAATATTAGGCATTCAGTTACAATTCTAAGAACAAGAAAGCAAGTGTGTTCTATTCGAATTCATGTTCTTTTATCGCCATGAAACCCCGATAATATTTACAATATCACTAGTGAAGAAAGGACAATTAAGTAAATCACATTAACCTTGAAACACCTAAAAATACAAAAAATCCTCTTTAATGTACTTCCATCTTTCACATTTTCAAGACATTAGTTTACATAAAATAAGTTCTCAATATTTACTGACTGATTTGTTTCCTATGTACTGAAATTTTCGAATTTGACATTGGGAATTGTCATCCCCAAATCATTCACCCAGAGTGCAAAACATCTGCATTCAATAGTTCAAACAATACCAGCATAAATCTTTCTCTTCAATGAACTCTTGAGAAATAAGTAGTATAACTCTTAACTAATTTTTATATAAATATATATACATACATTGTTCCTTTCAGCTTCTCACACTAATGAGACAATATGATGTGTACACATATATGTCTGATTTATTTCACTTATGACTATGGTCTCAAGTTGCATACATTTATCTATAAAAATCTAGTTTATGGCTGAGTAGTTCTCCATTGTATAAAAATATCACATCTTTTTTATCCATTCCTCTGTCAATGGGCATTTAGATTGTTTTCAAGATCTTGCTATTACAAATTCTGCTGCTATAAACATGGGTGCACATATATCACTGTGGTATGATGTTTTCAGTTCTTTTTGTTTTTGTTTTTGTTTTGTATTGTTGTTGTTTTCAGTTCTTTTGGGAAGATGCCCAGAAGGGGAATAGCTGGGTCAAATGGGACCTTTAGTCCTAGTTTTTTGAGGAATCTACACACTGATCTCACAGTGGTTGCACCAGTCTACACTCCCACCAACAGTGGAGAAGGGTTCCTTTTTCCCCCCGCAGCCCTTCCAGCTTGATTTCTTGATAATAGCTGCTTTCTGGCATGAGGTGGAATCTCAGTGTTGTTTTAATTGGCATCTCTCAAATGACCAGTGATGTTGAGCATTTCACATATTTATTTGCTGTTTGTATTTCTTCATCTGAGAAGTGTGTATTCATCTCAGCTGCCCATTTTTGGATTGGGTCTTTAAATGTGGGAGGACTGATTTTTTTGAGTTCTTTGTATGTTCTTGATAGTAATCCTTTGCCTGAGGTACAGCTGGCAAACATTTTCTCCCACATTGTGTCTTTACTCTGTTGGTGGTTTCTCTTGCTATGCAAAAGCGTTTCACACTCGGGAGGCTGAGGCAGGAGGACTGTTGCGAGTTTGAGACCAGCCCAGGCTACAAAATGAGCTCAAAAGCAACCTGAACTGCGTAGTGAGACCCTGTCTCAAAAAACAAAAAACAAAAACAAAAACAAAAAAAACCCTTTTCAATAGAATGAGATCCCAATTGTTGATTCTTTGTGATAGTTTCTGTGCAATTGGGGTTTTGTTCATAAAGTCTTTGCCTACACTAGTGTCTTCAAGAGTTTTACCTACTCTGTCTTCCAGCAGATTTAATGTTTCTGTTTTAATATTAAGATCTTTGATCTGTTCTGATTTTAACTTAGTGCATGGTGAAAGATGAGTCCAGTTTTAATCTTCAGCATGTGTAGAGCCAGTTTTTGCAGCACCATTTATTAAAGAGGCTATCTTTCTTCCAGTGAATGTGTTTGGCAGCTTTGTCAAAGAGAAGGTGGCTTAGTGTGTCTCTAGTGCATTAACTTCTGCACTGATCTTTAAAATTTCCTCCCTTATTCAAGCTTTTGGCTTAGCCTACTCTTTTTCAAGAAATTTGAGGTTCATCATTAAGTTGTTTATATACACTTGCTCTGTTTTCCTGGTATGTGTATTTACTGCTACAAATTGCCATGATTTGTATGTAATTTCAGAATTACCACCAATTTTCAGTTAATGAAATCCGAAAAGCAATATGCCTAACACAAACCATAATTGAAAGAAATTTTTGTGGGTTTTTCGTTTCTTGGTTTTTTTCCTGACAGGACCTTACTCTAGTCAAGCTGTCCTGGAACTCCCTGTGTAGTGCAAGCTGGCCTGCCTCAACCTCTGGAGTGCTGAGATCACAAGCATATATCACCACGCTCAGCTTTTTTTTTTTTTTTTGAGACAGGGCCTTGCTATGTATGTAGGCCAGGCTGGTCTTGAACTCAGGATCCTCCTGCCTCAGCCACCCAAGTATTGGGATTAAACATGTGCACCACGTTTGGCTCCAATTTTTTGAATTTTGAAACATTATTTTTCACCTGAAGCTCTTTTGATTTTGTTTTGGGGGGTTTTTTGGTTTTGGTTTTGGTTTTGGTTTGATTTTGTCTTTTTGAGATGGGGTCTCACTAAGTAGTTAAGACGGGCCTTCAATTTACTAGTAGCCCAGGCTGGCCTCGAAATCCTGTTAATCTTCCTACCTCAGCCTACCAAGTGCTGGGATTACAGGCATGGGCCACCACACCTGACTGGTCTGTGTTTTAGAGTATTAACTTCCTTTATTCCTTTTAATAATGGTCTTTTGAATTTTTAGATCATATTTCTTCTAGAGAAATAGATGTGTATTCTCTCAATACTAATTAATATTTAATAAATCAGCTGGGCGTGGTGGTTCACACCTTTAATCCTAGCACTCAGGAGGCTGAGGTAGGGGGGAGTGTTGTGAGTTCGAGGCCAGCTTGGGCTACAACACGAGCACAAGGCCGGCTTGAGATACATAGTGCGACCCTGCCTCAAAAAACTAGGGCTGGGAGTTTGGCTCAGTGGCTTAAGTGCCTGTCTGTCAGGCGTGAGGCTGTGAGTTTGATCCCCGGTGCCGCAAAAAAAAAAAAAAAAAAGTATATATATATATATATACATATATATTTAATAAATCAACCTATTATATTTATAGCAGTGAAATGTGAATTCATAATTTCCTATATGAAAACTCTCTGCCAGATGAATTTCAGAATTCAAAATTTTTCGAACCTTAGAGAGGGGTGCTTCATATTAGGTGACATCACAAGGAGTCTGGAGCCCTGTAATCAATTTAACTTTTTTTCAGGAAAAATTATGAATATCACACTAAGTGAGATAATTGAAGTATATAAGTAGCCTCACTTCAGTTCATAACAGATCTTTCAAATCAGATTTTACCACTTCATTGCATGGGTTCAGGTGAAATTGAATTTTAATGACAAGTAAGCCATATCAGTACAGGTTTTTGCCACCAAACATTAAAACATTGCTTTCAGTGCTTTTTGGATTTCAAAACAGCAAAGAAGGGATTGCATAACTATTCAAAGAATTACTGGAAAGTAAATTACTAAGAAACTCGCAATTTTTCTGAAGTAATTAATTATATTTCTAAGTAATATCTAGGCAGAAGTCCTGACTTATTGCATACCTAGTGTAGTATTCCTCTCCATTCTATGCCCTTCAGTTTCTACTTGGGATAAGATTGAAATGCAAAGGACAACATTCTGGCTTTTTGATTTCTTAGATCCTTTTTCTCTAATAATCATTTCCACTTCAATTACCTGTTTATGTGATTGTACCTTGGACCTATTCATCACCTTCAAAACCAAACATCCTAATGATATAGGGCATATGATACAGAGATGATATATGATCACCAAATAATATAAGGGAAATATACACTGAGTTCATGTTCTCTAAAATCAAAGCATTAATTCTAGAAACAGCAGAGGTTAAGAGCAGAATGTGTTTATTGGGGAAAGAAGATTTCTTTCTTAAGAGAGATAGAAGGGGTCCAGAGTGGGTTGCAAGGACCCCGTTTCTCAAGAGTTTTGTACAGCAAAACTATAAGGTGAGGCAGGCTAAATTGGAAAAAACCCTAATCAACTAACAAGATTACAAGTACAGTCACTTAGGTAACATTGATCCAGTAGGAAATCACAACATGGCGGTAAGGTGGGACAAAACTATGGTGAACCAAAATGATCATGAGTATAATCATTTAGGTAATTGATTAAATGGGGAAGTCAAGTGGCAAGCATGCATAGACTGAAAGGGAGGCTTTTTCTGCAGGGGGTGGATAGCTGACTGTTCCTGGCCTCTCACCCAAAGTGATGGATACCCATTTAGAATATCAATCACTGCTGTGGGAAGTATCTGGGTATAGACATTCTATCTTTTATTTCAAGGTCTGGCTTTTAAAAGAATGTGCCTCCCCCACAGTTGCAGTGTACACTCACCTTTTGTACTGATTTTTCTTTCTTTTTGGAACCGCAAATCGAACTCGACCTTGCAATTGCCAGGTAGGCGCTGCACCGCTAGGTATACTCCTGGCCTATATACTGACTCTTGAGGGCCTGTGCCTGTCTGACTGCCTGTCCCTGACTTTCTACTTAGCTGTCTATAGTACTACTCTGGTCACACCTTCCTTCTAAATTGCTTATGCAAATATACCTGCTAAACTTTTTTTGAACCCATCAGGGTCTGTACTTCCTTAAACTTTCTTCTTTTAATACCACCCTTCATTGTCCAATTTAGAGTCCACGGACTATCATTTAATTACCCATACTTTGGATCCATACCCATTTCATTTTGAATACCCTAAATTTCCTTGATTTTCTATCTTTCACATTACGTACAATTTCCTCTAACATTACAGACCATGAACTAGGTAAAAATCTTAAAGTTAAAAATTGAATGTCTTGAACTGGACATGGTGGTGCATGCCTGTAATCCCAGCACTTAGGAGGCTGAGGCAGGGGGATTCCAGACCAGCCTGGGCTACAAAGTGAGTTCAAGACCAGCCTGAACAGCATAGCAAAACACTATCTCAAAACAAAGACCAAAAATAAATTGAATGTCTTGGGAAGTTTCTTGCACTATCAGAGAAAAATTCATTTACAATTAAGAAACAGCCTACAGAGGTTTATACTTAAATAAGAACTTTGCCCTACTTACTTCTAACAATGCTCCTTGTTCCTTGTATTGTAGATAGCTAAAATTATTTAGAAATATTATAGGACAGCACTCGGGAGGCTGAGGTAGGCGGAGCATTGTGAGTTCGAGGCTGGCTTGGGCTACAACGCGAGCGTAAGGCCGGCCTGAGCTACATAGTGCGACCCTGCCTCAGAAAACCAGGGCCGGGAGTTTGGCTCAGCGCCTTAAGTGCCTGCCCTGGCAGGCATGAGGTTGTGAGTTCAATCCCCGGTGCCACAAAAAAAAAAAAAGAAAAGAAATATTATAGGTATTCAGACAGAGTGGGACCCTCAAAAGGTAACATTCACTGAAGGTTAGGATTAAAGAAACTACTCACCCATATACGTCCCTACAGATGAACAGCTGTGATTGATATTCTAAATAGACATCAATCATCTTGGATCCGGGACCAAAACCACTTTAACCCACCCCTTCCAGGAAAAGTCCTTGTCCGTCCCTTTGAGCTTGCTACATGACTTCCTTCCCAATTTGATCTCCATTTAATCTGTATTACCTAAGACTATGCTTGTAATCTTACTGGTTCAAACAGTTTTGCCCTACCTCACAGCCATCCTGTGATTTTCCATCGGATCAGTATTACCTAAGTGACTATACTTGTGATCTTATTGACTATTTATAATTTCATTCTATTTTGAACCTGCCTCATAAAGCACCTTTGAAAAGTGGGGTCTGTGGACAACCCACTTTCCAAGTCCCCTTGCTGTCTCTTATTCAGAAGCTTGCTTTCAATAAACTTTTCCCTACTTTTAACCTCCACTGTTCCTAGAATTCATTCCTCTATTTTAGAGAACATGAACTCAGCATTTCAGACATCTAGCAAGTTGGGAGTTATTTGCCTGACATGTTGTTTTGTTCTGTTCTGTTGAGGCAGGATCTCACTATGCAGATCAGGCTGGCCTTGAACCTCACTAGGTGGCCCAGGCCGTGCTCAAAGCCTCCTAAGTGCTGAGATTCCAGGCAGGAGCCACCACATCTGGCTTGCCCTGCTCAGCATTCCTTTTTTTTTTTTTTTTTTTTTTGCGGCACCGGGGATTGAACTCACAACCTTGTGCCTGCCAGGGCAGGCGCTTAACCCACTGAGCCAAACTCCCAGCCATGGTGTTTTGAGGCAAGGTCGCACTATGTAGCTCAGGCCAGTCTTGCGCTCACATTGTAGCCCAAGCCGGCCTCGAACTCACAACGCTCCTCCTACCTCAGCCTCCCGAGTGCTGGGATTAAAGGCATGCACCACCATGCCAGGCTTCAGCATTCTTAAAAGTATTTACATCAACAAGTTTCTTCCTTCTCCTTGTTTATTACTGAATACTTTCACTTTATGTTATCACTTGCACATCAATGGTATTTGAAGCTAGTAAGTCATTTTAAGACAATGTTAGTAAAATAATCTCAAGTTTGTTATCAAAGCTTTAAATTAAAATGCGTTTTTCTTTCTGACCCCTCTCTCAGAATTGTGCACAGCGGGTTTTTTTTTTTTTTCTCTCCTTTCCTTTTTCTTTCTTCGCAAGCCCTCCATCTCCACTGGATCTTCTTTTAAATATGCTCAAGTCTCTTTCACTGAATTTTTAAAAAGTACCTCAGCTATCACTATCCTTTATTTTCACCCTCACAAACCTCTCATTTCTAGAAAAATAAATGGTCTGTATTGTACCCTATCACTTTGTTATAAGCAACTGAGTTAGATAGAAATATTATAGGCAGTCAGACAGGCTTAGGCCCTCCAAAGGAGCCAGTGCAGAAGACCAGATATCTTGCAACCTTGGAGGAAACAGGGACCTCTGCTGTGGTCCTGAGGTCATATCAAGACAAAAGGCATTCTAAATAAGTATCACCTTGAGGAAGCTAGAAAGAGACATTAACTCAACCCCTTACCAGCAAAGACCCTGTTCTGTATTCATTCCCACTTGGTACATGACTCATTTCCCCCTTTGGTCTAGATTCAATCAATTTTACCTGCGCAATTACACTCGTAATCTTATTGATTGACCATCTTTTTGTCCCACCTCATTTCCCCACCACAGACACACCTCATCTCATGATTTTGCTCCATAAAAATCCCTGGAAAAGGCAGGATCCTTGGCAACCCACGCATAGGACGACCCCTTCTGTCTCTCTCGGACAGAAGCTTTCACTCAATATATTCTGCTCTTAACCTCCAGTGTTCCTAAAATTCATTCTTTGATTTTAGAGAACTCATACCAGACATCTAGTAAGTCGGCAGTTTCTTCCCCTTTATCAGTTTCCCACTTCATTCTGTATACTACCTCCATCTTACCCAAGTAGGTTACATTAAGGGCAAAATGTGCTCTAGACAGACAAATCTACTTTAATATTCATGTGTTCTGTGAATGCTAACCTGGAATCTGACCACATTTCATGTCTGTTGTAGAACTCAGGGGCTCCATGAAGAGGAATTTGATTGGAGAGTTCAGTGACTTGCCTGATTAATACCCAGCTTATTTCTTTCTTTCTTTCTTTTTTTTTTTTTTTTTTTTTTGCAGCACTGGGGATCGAACTCACAACCTTGCTCCTGCCAGACAAGCACTTAAGCCACTGAGCTGAACCCTGGCAGGGTCGCACTATGTAGCTCAGGTAGGCCTTGTGCTCACATTGTAGCCCAAGCCAGCCTCGAACTCACAATGCTCCGCCTACCTCAGCCTCCTGAGTGCTGGGATTAAAGGCAGGCGCCACCACACCCGGCAATACCCAGCTTATTTCATAACACATTAAAACATTTTTGAGGATCCTAAAAATTGGGGGGGGAGAGAATGTGAGGAGACTTTTCATGTCAATTATCAACATAGTGTATCTCAGTTTTGTAAGTCCATCCTTTTTTGCTTTCCCCATAAAAATACACTTAAGTTCTTTAAATATTTCCCATTTGCCATCTCGAACAAGCTTTTGTCAGTGGACTGTGTTGAAGAAGCAATCTGAAAGGAAAGGATTCTGCTTCCTGGTTCCTGTGTACTTGTGCAACAGACTCCTGCAGCACACATGGCTTCTCTAGTGTCCACCTACTACATCACTGCATCTTTAGTTAGTAATCCCTGTAATGCATGGGTGCTACCAAGCATCCAAATCAGAACAAGTTTTTGCCACCAAATGTTAAGAAAACATTGGCATTTCAGTGCTTTTTGGACTAGCAAAGAAGGGATTACAGACTTATTCAAAGAATTACTAGAAAATAAATCACTGAGCAATCCACATTCTTCTCTGAGCAGTTAACATGGTGGAATGTCTCCAGTGAGACACTGCTCTGTGAACAGTTTTCCCCAGAACTCTGGAGGGCATCTTTCCAGCAAGTTCCAGGAGGCCTATTTCCAGCAAGATGCTGCAGGCACATTTCCAGCAAGCTCCAGATGGTAGATGTCAGGAATTCTAGATGGTGATTTTCTGGAAGCTCATCAGTTCAATGACAAGGATTTTTCTGTGGGACTTATCTGTGATACTTTTTTCATTCAGTGACACCACCCCCATCTCAGCCATGCTCTCTCCAACCCTTACATCTCGACCCTGGGATGTGCTCTTGAATGGACACACTGACTCAACCCTGGAATAGCGTTTGTTCTTTATATCTGCCATTCTTATATTTTCAGAATTCCCTTTACTCCTAGGAGCCTCTTCCTGTTATAGTTAACTTTTTATATTAAACTTACCCTGTTCAAATCACAGTGTAGGGGCCAGGGATATAGCTCAGTGGCACAAGTGCCTGCCTGGCAAGCGCAAAGTCCTAAGTTCAATTTCTAATACAAAAAAACAAAAGAACAAATCACTGTTAGTTTTTCTATACTGATTGAACCCAAACATGACACTACTTCCTTTAGCAACATAGGTAGAACCTGTCAATTATTTTCCTTTATTCTCCTTGAGGTCAGTGAGTTGAGTTTGGATTAGCTAGAGTTATGTAGCCCTTTGTTGTACTGCAATTTTGTACTGCTATTTGATGTTAATTATGATGCATGGGAGCTAGAATTTCTTCAGTAACATACAGTTTAGGATGTAGAATTCAATGAATGATGATTTATTGCCATTTACCAATAAGATTTAATAGATGAAAGAAATACCTTTATTCCCAGAAGGAACTATGGCTATACCAAGCGAACAAAAAAAAAAAAAAAAAAAAAAGAGAGAGAGAGAGAAATTATTACTAACTACTTATGCTAAGCATCTTTAGAAGGTGACTTATAACATAGTTTGTTAATTGTGACAATTGACTTTTGAGATTATTTAGTATGATACAGCAAGTATAACAAGTTCTATAACAAGCCATGAATAGAAAAAAACTTCTTTCTTGAATCCTTTCCTGCCTATGCCCATCACTCCCCTTCAGGTACCTTTTTCTAGGTTTAACAGCCCCTCTCCCACCAGGCAATCTTATCCATGGAAAAAAAGAAACTGATTCTCCACAGTAATCTCTGGCTCTGAAGGACTGAATTCAACTATGGTGAATCTCAAAATAAGGCTGACCATCATGACCAATACATGTGTCAGGCCAGGATTCCATTGTCAGTGGGAGAATTTCTTTAGGTAAAGAACTTTCCACATGCTTTGACAGGTACTGTTGTTACAGGCAACTGAGTTAGACAGAAATATTATAGGCAGTCAGACAGGGCTAGGCCCTCAAAGGAGCCGGCACAGAGAACCAGATGTCTTGTGACCTTGGAAGAGACACACACCTCTCTTGCTGTGGGCCAGATCTCAAGACAAAAGGCAAAACAAATGCAACCACACCCTAAGTACAAGCATTAGGGATTAGGGGTAGATCATCTTGAGAAGACAGGAATTACCATACCAATCCCCTAATCCGTAAGAATGCTCGCTTACTACGTGACTCGTTTCCCCATTTGTCCTTGATTTGGTCAATTTTACTTAAACAATTAATCTTTTTGGTTGACCACAGTTCTGTCCCACCTCAAGCCCATCTGCCTTGTGAGTTCCCAGTTTTCCCCATCATGGTTTTACTCTATAAAAGTCCCTAAATATGACATAATCTTTGGCAACCCACTTGGCCCCCTTCTGTCCCTCAGACAGAAGCTTTCTTTCTCTCAACAAATATATTCTGCTCTTACCCTCCGTTGTTCCTAAAATTCATGCTTCGATTTTAGAGAACATGAACTCGTGCCAGACATACAGTAGGTTGGGAGTTTCATTCCCCTATATCATTTGGAGGTCTGAGATCATTTTCCTGTATCATTTGGAGGTCTTACACTGAGATCGTTCCCCTATATCTCTGTCATAGCAAGAAAACTCCTTTTACCCCCTATTCTCTTCCAACATGCATCCCACTCTTATTCTTTTCCCAGCTGGACTTCAAAGACCAATCTATGTGTCATGATAATATATTTGGTATATTAACCTATTTTTCTCATACTATTTTCTCCTTTTATACCTTACTGCTTTCCCAGTCCTCCCAACTCTCGCTCCTATAAACCAATAGTCTTCTTGTCTTGGGGAAAGAACATGGAAGGAAAATCTGGCTTTAGTTGCCCTGATCTCAGCTCTAAAATGAGAAGATGTAGACTGTAGAAAATATGGCTTGAGAAGTGAAAGGCAGAGGTAAATAGATGGATGAAGAACATGTCACAGCCTCCCCACCCCTGAACCCTAGAAATAGACTCATTTGGGCTGGAGAGTGAGGGAGAGTATATCTAAGTGGACAGCCCCACACACAGCCTAACTTTCCTGGGTCTCCAAATATCCCTACCCACATCTTAGTAATAAATATTGTTCCAAAATCCTGAAAAAAGAACTAGAACTGAGGTTCTCAAAATATGTAATAAATGAGACAACTAGCCAGTCTTCCTGGTGAGTGGCATGGATTCCAGGAAGAGAAAGATCAGTGCCTCCCATGAGCCTACGGGCATGCAGGCGGCAGGACCAGCTAAGTTGATAGCAACTAAGGTACATAAAGCAACTAAATGCTTGTATTGTTTGGTTGATACTGCAGGCCTCAGGCCTGCAATCTGAGCATCTCGTGGGAGGATGACAGTATGCAATGTAGCAAATATGGGGGATTCCCGCCTATCTTGTCTTTGAGGCCCAATATTGTTCTCACTGTTTTGCTTTATTGTGATTAATTGTTTTGCTTTATTCAGTATTCTGTTTTGATTCGGTCCCCCCGCCCACCACCCCCCCACACACCACGAGGATCGAACTCACAACCTCGTGCCTGCCAGTTAGCACTTAAGCCACTGAACCAAACTTTCGGCCCTAGTTTTTTGAGGCAGGGTCACACTAGTTTTTTGAGGCAATGCGCTCTAGTTTTTGAGGCAACATGCTTGAGATGTAGCCCAAGCCAGCCTCGAATTCACAATGCTCCTCCTATCTCAGCCTCTTGAGTGCTGGGATTAAAGGCGTGTGCCACCACACCTGGCTTTGATTGGTTTTATTCTGTTTTGTTTTTGGTTTGATTTTGCTATACCTGACGGAATGGTCAACTATTGTGAAGATAACAAGATATTCTATATTAGCTATTGTTTTCCTAGTATCCTGCTTTGAAGTTCTGTACCAGTTCTACTGCTTTATTTTGATCAACTTTGTTCTGTTATGCTTTGTTGGATTTTACTATCTTTAAAATAAAATTTAAAAAAATAGATAGTAAATGGTAAAACACAATATGTAAATTTCTTCACAGGCTTGAGTAGTCAGCTCAATTTGCATTGTTATCTATATTCATTATCTTGCCATCCCACTTTTTCAGAGACTGTATGCACTGTGCTCAACCCCCACCAGTCCTTCATAGTTCCACTGATAAGTCATCAATACGCTTCATTTTTCCCAAACGAGTTTTCAAGTCTTAGAACTGATCCCACAAACTTTGGCAAAAAGGTTGATATTTATGCAGTTATTCATTCCTGACCTTTATGCCACAGTTATATCCTACTCCCTCTTTTACTTCTAGAGTAGTATTCAATTTCCTCTAGAGTTTTCTCATTTTGTAGTTATTCTCTAAACTATTAGTCTTCTGGGTGGGTGTTGTGTCATACACATGTAATTCCAGCACCCAGGAGGTTGAGGCAGGAGAAGCAGGAGAATTGCTGAGTTTGAGGCCAGCCTGGGCTAAGTAGTGAGTACAAGGCCAGCCTGAACTATATAGTGAGACCCTGTCTCAAAAAAAAAAAATTAAAAAAAAAATATATATGTCAATCTTCCTCAGAGCCCAGCAGATACTTTCTTTAGCTTTAAAGTATTCCCTATTATTATTACTATATATATTCAACTGCCAAATATACTAATACAGATTTTTATTACAGCATCCCTACTCCAAAATTTCAAAACCTAAAATTTTTGATTAATAATATGGTACCACAAGTGGAAAAATCCCACACTTGATCTCATGTGAGCTCAGCCAAAAAACAGGTATACTAAAAAATGCTGTATAAAATTACCCTCAATGACACCAGGCATGGTGGCACACGCCTGTAACCCCAGCACTTGGGAGGCTGAGGCAGGAGAATTGCTGCAAGTTGGAGGCCAGCCTGAACTGCATATTGAGACCTTGTCTCAAAAAAAAAAAAAATTACCCTCATGCTATGTGACGAAGGTTTATATGAAACAAATTAATTCCATATTTCAACCTAGATCCCATCCCCAAGATTTCCCATTGTATGTATGTATATATCCCAAAATCTAAAATCTCCCAAAATCTGAAATACTTCTGGTCCTAAGCATTTCAAATAATGAATACTCTTCATGTAATAGCTACCAGATCTGTATCTCCAGCCAGTCTTTCTTCCTGATATCAGCATGTATTAATGTTTTACTAGAGAAACAGATATAAGAAAACAAGCAAATGTATAAGAATTTAAAGATTAGCTTACCGTGGCCAGCCACAGAGTTGAACGAGGAAGAGTGTGGAAGGCCTGTCTGCACGCTGGAGACCAAAGAATTCAGGCCAAGGTCTAGAGCTCACTGCAGTGTCCTGTGTGAGTCTGTATCAGGAGGCCAATGGGTCTGTGCCAGAAGCTGAAGAACTTGTGCTGGAAGTCAGGAGGTGACGTCTAACGTGCAGGCAAAGACTTGCATCTTCTCTGAAGAAACAAGCAGATCTGTCCTTCCTCATTTCCATTTTTATCATCCAGGTGATGAACTGGCCTAGGGTGAGTAGAAGACTCTTCTACACCCCCCTCAGGTGTGGAATTGCTGAATCAATTTAATTAAATTTCTCTTAACTGAACTTCTCAAGTTGACACCATCATCCCTCTTGTATATAGGATTAGACCCAAAAAGAACCGCGCTATATCCTCAAGCCTTTTCTTTTTATTTTGAGACAGAGTCTGGCTAAGTCACTAAATTGCTAGCTTCAAATTTAATATTCTCCTGTCTCAACCTTCCGTGTAGCTCGGATTTTAGGCATGTGAACACATGCTCTGCTAAACTCATCATTTTTAAATGTAAACTTGCCATCCTCCCCTTACCTCAAAGCTCCCTTGACCTGAATTCACCACCCACATGGATCAAGACCCTGGCAGAAAACAAAGGACACAGTCAAGAAGTGACTGATGAGCATTCAGTTTCAGAACTATTCCAAGTAATCCAATAAGGTCTGTCTACCAACACAGAGACAAATAACATAGAGAAAGCCCACAGGGGTCAAGGAGATTACTTACGACCTGCTGGTGACAGAAGATGTGACCACAGGCCCACAGATATAGCTCAGCAGCACAAACACCTGCCTGGCAAGTGCAAGGTCCTGAGTTCAATTCCCGGTACAAAAAAAAAAAAAAAATGCAACTACAGCCATGACCAAACTGTCTCCATAGCTGACAGCACCTGTTAGCCAAGCCCAACCTGAAGCTAAAGATCAAAGGAACCCAGTGATTCTTTCCATAGAGATCAGCTTCCTGGGGCACAAAGCAGTGTGGTAAAGAGTAAAGAATAACTTGTGGGCAGGCGGAGGGACAAATGGAGAATGACCAGCCTGTTGCCTCACTAAATGGCACTATCAAGGACCCAGTCTCCCAAGCAAGGAATCTGAGAGTTTGTCGAAATTATTCTGTTTTTCTTACTGCACTGTGTCCAATCAGTCATCAGATCTGTACATGGTCCTTTCTAGTATTACATCATCTCTTCACCATTCCCAACCTGTACTGCTCAGGTCCTTACCTCTTCTTACCTTGGTAAATAAACATTTTGTATGTTGTCTCTCAGTTACCAGTTTCAGGTTATTCCTTTACCATCTCTGTGCTGCTACTGAAGATCTTTCTGAAAAGTTGAGCACAAAGTGATTGAATACCACCACCGTTCTTTTCCCCCAAATTTTTAATTTCAAAATTAATTACAAAAGTCATAGATCACAAATCCAAGGAAAGCCAAACTGTACTGAAGGTATTAAATGAAGTGTTAGGTAAGCTGGGTATGGTGGCACACACCTGTAATCCCAACCCTCTGGGAGGCTGAGGCAGGAGGATTGAAAGTTCAAGCATAGGGCCAGGGATTTAGCTTAGAAGCATAAGCGCCTTCCTGGCAAGCGCAAGGTCGTAAATTCAATCTCCGGTACTTAAAAAAAAAAAAAAAGTTCAAGCCTAGCCTGGGGAATTTAACAATTTAGTGAGACCTTGTCTCAATATGTGAAGACCTTGTCTTCATATATCTGTGTGAAGGCCCTGGGTTCAATCTCCAGCATCATAAAAGAAAAAAAGAAAGAAAAAATTACCAGTGGAGAAAATGGATTTAAAAATACAAATAGGGCCATTTAGTTCTTCCAGTAAGCTGTGCAAGCCATGCAGGGCCCAGGAAGAGAAAAGCCAGATAGCGCCTCCCATGATCCTACTGGCACACGGGTTGAGAATCAAGAACTCTTCCCACAAGCCTCCCACCATAGGCAACCACAGGACAGGCTGAGTTGATAGCAACTCCGGTACAAAAAGCAATTGAATGCTTGTATTGTTTGGTTGACTCTGCAGGCCTGGAGCCAGTGGTCTGAGCCTCTATTGGGAGGATGACAGCATGTAATATAGCAAATATGGGGAATTTTCCTCTATCTTGTTTTGGAAATTCAGTATTATTCTCACTGCTTTGATTTGTTCTGATTTATTTGTTTGCTTTATTCAATGTTCTGTTTTGATTGGGTTTATTCTGTTTTGTTTGGTTTGATTATGCTATGTCTGGTGGAATGAACAACTATAGTGAAGACAGCAAGAGAATGGACAACTATAGTGAAGATAGCAAGATGAGCCGGGCTTGGTGGCACTGTAATCCCAGCACTCAGGAGGCTGAGGCAGGAGGATCATTGCAAATTCAAGACCATCCTGGGCTACAAAGTGAGCCCAAGACCAGCCTGAACTGCATAGTGAGACCCTGTCTCAAAAAGACCAAAAAAAAAAAAAAAAAAAAAAAAAAAAAAAAAAAAAAAAAAAAAAAAAAAAAAAAAAAAAAAAAAAAAAAAAAAAAAAAAAAAAAAAAAAAAAAAGCAAAATATACTATGGTAGCCATTGTTGATTTCCTATTATCCTGCTTCAAAATTCTGTAACAATTTCACTGCTTTGTTTTGATTGACTTTATTCTGTTTTGTTTTGTTATTATCTTTAAAATAAAAAATACAAATACACATGGGTAATTCATAGAAGGAAAAATATGAATGACCTGTGAAAATATGAATAGAAGCTGAGCTAGTAGACTTAAAATCAAGGGAATGTAAATTATAATCACAGTGAAATGTTTTTCACCCTTAAATTGGTATAAATGTAGAGACCAATTAGAGAAAGAAATGCTCATACACTTAAACACTTATGTACTTATAGAAAGGTAGAATGTAAATTGGTACAAAAATTTCAGGAGACAATTTAGTAACATACATAAAATTTAAAATACTTTACCATTTGAGCCAGCAATTATCCTACTAGGACTATTGGAAATACTTATGCATATGCAGAAAGATATATCTAAGAGGATATATTATTTTGAGTAAGGAAAATTTGACAAGCTAAATATTGATCAGTATGAGAATGTTTAGATTAGTTATGATATGTTCATCTAAACAATCATTATTAAATGAATGAAGAAAATAATGGAACAATAGACATTACAGAAGTTCAAGTGATCCAGTAAGGGTTGTCTTGCTGTATTTAAGCAGCATAGGCTGTACTTAATAGTCCTGGCTCCCAGCCAGGCATGGTGGCACATTCCTGTAATCTTAGTATTCCAGGATGCTGAGGCAGGAGGATCTCAAATTCAAGCCCAGTCTGGGCGATTTAGCAAGTTAGCCAGAATCTCTCCCAAAATTTAAAAATTTAAAAAATAAATAAAAGGGCTGGAGATGTACTTCAGAGCACTGCCATAATAAATCACCACCACCACCACCATCATCATCCTGGTTCCTCTACGTACCAACTCTGAAACCTTTGATAGTCAAATATTTACCTAACCTTTGTAACTTCAGTTTCCTCAGAAGAAATGATAATGGCAATGTTAGTATCTCAAACGGTTGTTGGCATTAAATGAGTTAATTCATATAAGTGTGTTTTAAAATGGTATTTAGCACACAGATAAATAGCTATTGTTCAGTATATGTTAGCTACTACCATTATTGTTTAAGTAAAATATATGTATTTTATCAACACTTATATATTATACCTGTTTATGTACATGTGCAAGGATGCATTATATATATATATATATATATATATGTAAAATTGTGACATCCTCTTGGAAGAAGATAACTTACATCTTCAATAAAACACCCTTGTATGTCAGTTGCAGAAGAAATTGACCCTTGTTACTGTTCTTAGCTAATCGACTTTTGAACCACTTTGGTATTTCAGGGGAATCTACCACCTTGTGAACAGACCACCTGTTGTATTACAAAATTGAAGCATGCAAAATCGGCATTTTCCCATAGTCCCTTGTTGTCAGAGCATGGCCTTCACAGGTCAGGTGCTTACAGAATATTCTGGTCCAGGAGAGGTAATAGCATGCTGGCAGCTATATTGAGTCTTTGGAGGAAGAAAGGGCAGCAACTGGCATCAGTGTCAACAGAATCAGCTATCTGGCTGTCAGGGACTGGGTAACTAGGTCTTCATAGAACACACTTCACGGTATCATTTTTTTAAGCCTTCCTAAAGAATCAATGAGCTAACCACTATCTTTTTAATAAATCTCTTTTTTAAAAAAATTAATTGGAGTTGGTTGGTTTATTTGGTGGAGAGAGTAACTGGAAATTAAATCTAGGGTCTTTATCCTGAGCTACAGCCCCAGCCCTTTTCTACTCTTTATTTTGAGACACAGTCTCACTAAATCTCTCAGTTGTACAAGCTGAGCTTGAACTTTCCATCTTCCTACCTCAGCCTCCCAGAGCACTGGGATTACAGACATGCACCACCATGCCTGGGGATCAGTTTCTTTACTAGACACTAAGAACACTGGCTGATAGTTTTTGAAATTAAATAACTCTCTACCCTTTTATTATGAACAATTTCAAGTGTATTGAAAAGTTAAAAAATAGTAAAATAAAATCTAGATTCATCAATTAGCAATTAGACTGGGAATTTGGCTCAGTGACTTAAGCACCCATCTAGCAATTAGATCCTGTGTAGATAAACCATCTAGTCATATTCCCCCATTTCAATTTTTCAGCACTGTATATCTAATTTTACCCATATTTTTGTAATTATGAATTTATTTTTGTAATTGTTTCATTACTATCTTTCTCCATCACTGGACAGAAGTTTCTATGAAGCCAGGTGTGGTGTTGCACACCTTTAATCCCAGCACTCGGGAGGCTGAGGCAGGAGGATCATTGTGAGTTTGAGACCAGCCTGGGCTACAAAGTGAGTTCAAGGCCAGCCTGAACTGCATAGTGAGACCCTGTTTCAAAAAATAGGGCCGTGGGTTTAGCTCAGTGGCCTAAGCGCCTGCCTGGTAGGTGCAAGGTTAAGAGTTCGATCCCTGGTACAAAGAGAAAAAAAAAGAAGTTTCTATGAAGTTGCAGGTCATACAGAGGTTTTTCATCATAATGACCACAGCACCTGACAAAGTGAATGAGTAAATGACTGGATGGAGCCAGGCATGGTGGTGCATGCCTATAATCCCAGCAGTCAGGAGGCTGAGGCAAGAGGATCATTGCAAGTTTGAGATGAGCCTGGGCTACAAAGTGAGCTGAAGGTCAGTCTTAACTGCCTAGTGAGACCCTGTCTTAAAAAGACAAAAAAAGCCGGGTGTGGTGGTGCATGCCTTTAATCCCAGCATTTGGGAGCTGAGGTAGGAGGAGCATTGTGAGTTTGAGGCTGGCGTGGGTTACAACGTGAGCGAAAGGCTGGCCTGAACTACATAGTACAACCCTGTCTCAAAAAATTAGGGCTGGGAGTTTGGCTCAGTGGCTTAAGCACCTGACTGGCAGGTGTGAGGTAGTGAGTTCGATCTCTGGTACCACACATACACAGAAAAATTCAGTTGATAATAAAAACCAAAAACCAAAGGTGTCATCTTATTTACATTGATTGTATCTTCCAGAGATGATTTGTAAATCACCTTCATGTAAGGAGAGCAAGTATAGATTTTTCATGTCTGCTATGGCTTGTATCTAGACATCCCCCAGAGTGCCATGCTGTCATAGATGGCACTTTTTGGAGGCGGCTGAATCTAGGATGTCTGATGCTAGGCTTAAGGATGTAAAGATGGAATTGATTCATGGTGCAATGTTAGGATTTAGGGTGCCCCAACCTGGGTGTGAGTGCTACCCCCAAGAGTGGTTAGCCTGGATAGACTATAGGGAACAGAAAGAGGGCTGCTATCGTCACTAGCTGCTTGCTGCTTTTGCTGCCTTCTGCCTGCCATGAACTATTTCTCCTCTGTGATGCCCCTCTGCCATGCCACCCTGCCTTGGAGCTAGCTGATTATAGATTGAAATCTCTACAAATTATGAGGCAAAATAAACCTTTCCTCCTTTAACTTTGTGTGTCAGATATTTTGTCTTAGCAATGAGAAAAGTAACTAAGACAATGTCTAAAACATCATTAGAAAAAAATGAAAAAATTCCTCCTTCATAGTTCTATTAATACTGTCCAAAACAGTCCAACATTTAGGCTCCAGCACAAGTACTGTCTTTGGCACACAGCTAAGATTGTCTGTTGTTAATATTCCTTATTAAGAAAAAAACTCTCTGTATGTTTTAGATGTTCATTTCTGACACTTAATTACAATTAATGAACTTACCCATTTGCAGATGGTGAGAGCTGCCGTTATGCCTGAAACTGCCCGAGAAAGGCTGATAAAATTTGTGGTTTTTCTCACATGAGGCTAAATGAGATCAGATACTTTAATTCTATATGTGTAGTTGAAAATGTGTGTGTCCATTTCAGGGTGAAGGGCTTTACATGAACTCAAGGCATGGTTTTTAGCAGCTTTAGGCAGTGCAATAGGCATGGAGAAAAATGTTTATAAAAACATACATTTGAATCCCTGGTACATCTCAGTGGGATCACTACATTAATAAATTATACTCTCCTTGAATGAAGTCTACCCTCTGGTGCATAATTATTAGATGTGTATTTGGGGATTCCCAATTTGAGTGAGTGTTTCATTTCTCACTTACGGAATCAGTTCACCTCTTGACATCCATGATGTAGTAAACAACAGCTTCCAGATGCCAAAAGTACACTCCTGCCAGCAGCCAGCAGATGGCTGCGTGATGGCAGGCACAATGCCTCCACACAGCTCAGTGCTGGCCTGACTGGCTTGTTTTATTTACTCCGTGTTTGATACATACAAAAGAAGCCACATAATTTATATTTGATCTTTGAAGTGTTATAATTAGCAGCCATGAACATACCACTGAAATTTAAGGAGAGCTAGAACAGTTGTCAATTTTACTCATCTACCTATATACATACTTGTGTCCTATATTATTCTACCTCCTCCTCAGAGGTAACTTGAAGTTTTTGTGTTTATTTTTCCTATGCTTTTTCTAAAAAATAAGCCGGGCATGGTGGCACACGCCTTTAATCCCAGCACTCGGGAGGCTGAGGTAGGGGGAGCGTTGTGAGTTCGAGGCCGGCTTGGGCTACAACGGGAGCGCAAGGCCGGCCTGAGCTACATAGTGCGACCCTGCCTCAAGAAACTAGGGCCGGGAGTTTGGCTCAGTGGCTTAAGCGCCTGTCTGACAGGTATGAGGCTGTGAGTTCAATCCCCAGTGCCGCAAAAAAAAAAAAAAAAAAAAAAAAAAATGCATACACATTTAAACTCTGTACTGTTTCATTCTCTTTGGTGTTTTATAAAGTGATATATTTAATGATATGGCATCTTCATGGTTTGTTTCTAAGATTTAACTATGTTACTTGTAGTTATAGTTTACATATTCATATCCACTGATACATGAAGTTTCATTGCATGATGATAGTGCTACAGGCAACTGAGTCAGTTAGAAATATTATAGGCAGTCAGACAGAGCTGGGCCCTCAACGGAGCAGGCACAGAGGACCAGATATCTTGTGACCTTGGAAGAGATACACACCTCTTGCTGTGGGCCAGATCTCAAGACAGAAGACAAAACAAATACAACCACACCCTAAGTATAAGCATTAGGGATTAGGGATAGATCATCTTGAGAAGCTAAGAATTACCATCCCAATCCCCCAGTCTGTAAGAATCTTACCTAAATAATCAATCTTATTGGTTGATTACAGTTTTGTCCCATCTCAAGCCCATCTGCCTTGTGAGTTCCCAGTTTTCTCCATCATGGTTTTGCTCTATAAAAGTCACTGGAAAAAGACAGAGTCTCGGGCAACCCCCTCGGGCCCCCCTTCTGTCCCTCAGACAGAAGCTTTCTCTCAATAAATATCTTCTGCTCTTACCCTCCGTTGTTCCTAAAATTCATTCTTCGATTTTTAGAGAACACGAACTCGTGCCGGATGTATAGTAGGTTGCGAGTCTCATTCCCCCATATCATTTGGAGGTCTCCCACCGAGATCGTTTTCCTATATCAATAGTATGGTTTATAGATTCATTCCTCTTGTCCTGGACATTGTGGTTGCTGAGAGGTTTTGGGAAGGAGTTTATTTTTTGTTGTTTTAATTTTTATTTAGTTAGCTTTTTGCCATTATGACTGATGCTGCTATGCGAGCACAAGAATTCTCTAGAAATAAGACCTTCTTTTTTTTTCTTCTTTTATCTGAAACAGATAAAACAGATTTATTTATGTAGTCAAGGCTGGCCTTGAACTCACTCTGTAGCTCAAACTGGCCTCAAATTCACAGCAAACCTCCTGCCTCAGCTTCCAGAGTGCTGGAGTTACAGGTCATGCCCAGCTAAGAGAGGAATTCTTGAGTTTTGGAATATGTGGAAGATCAACTTTACAAAGTAGTGCTTAACCTTTCTGCAGTAATTGTATCAATCCACATTCTTACCTACAGTATGTAAAATTTCCTGTTAATCCACACCCTCACCAGTATTATCAGACCTTATGTTTTATCAGATCTCACATTTGCTAATCTAGGAAGTATCAGATAATATCTCATTTGGAAACATTCCTGAGCTATCTTCATCATCCCCAACCCTGATAACTTTCCATAACTTTATTTAAATACTGGCTTTCGTAAGCCAAATAGCAAAAATACATAGTCATCCCTTTGTATCTATAGGAGATTTGTTCTAGAATACCTCAAAGATACCCAAACCCTTGGATGCTTAATTCTCTTATATAAAATGGCATCCTATTTGCAGATAACCTACACACATTCTCTATGTGCTTCAAAATTCTCTCTAGATTACTTACAATACATCCTACAATGGAAATGATGGTATGCTCTACATTTTCAGTAGAGATAAAGTTTTCCCCCCAATACTTTAGACCACTTGTTGGTTGGATTTGTGAATGCGGAACCCTATGACACTTAAGACTGTATATGGGAGGCAATATGGGAAAGCTGAACACTAGTCAACATAAGATTATTTTAAAGAATTATTTATACTTTTTAATATATGATGATATTGTGGCAGGTCAAAGAAAAGTACTATCTTTAGAAATGCATACTGAGTATCTTTGGATGAAATTATATGATGTCTTGATTTGGCTTAAAATAATTCAATAATAGGCTAAAGGTGATGAATAAATTGGAAGTATAACATAGCAATGGATATATCAGGTTGGTAATACAACTCTATGTACTTTTGCATGTGCTTAAAATTAAGGAAAGATGATGTAAATATGCTGGAATTGTTTCAGTGTTACCTCCTGAGAGGCATTCTTTGACTGCCATGTGCCAAACAGCATCTCTCTTTCTTTTTGTTTTTTTGTTTTGTCTTGTTTTGTTTTGTTTTGTTTTTTTGGAGACACGGTCTCACTATGTAGCCTAAACTGGCCTTGAATTTATCATGATCCTCCTGCTTCAGCCTCCCAAGTGCTGGGATTACAGGCATAGGCCACCATACTTGGCTTTTTTTTTTTTAAACAGATTTTGCAAGTCAATAAATTGCCCAGGCTGGGCTCAAATTTGTGATCCTCCTGCCTCAGTCTATGTAAATGATCCTGATAACCTTTCTTATCTGAAGTACACCCATAATGGAATGTTGCATAATTATCATAATGACATCTAAAAGGAAGACAGAAGTTTTAAACTGGGAAACTATTCAACATACTAAGATTTGTGTCAATGATGTTAAATAAGCATTTCTGTAATGTTGGCTTTAAATTTGGCCTTCAAGTAGATGTTCTCATTTGGTTTGAAATGAGGCCAAAGAAACCCATGAATAGCATCCCACATCTTGTAAAGGCTCACTGGACTCTGTCTCTTTTTTCATATAAAGTTTTTATGGAAAAGAACCTAGGATTCTAGGACAGGCCACTCCTATGTAATGAGGCCTTATTTACAATGTATCTATGAGAAAGGAAGCAAAGAACAATCAAAAAATGCAAACAGCACAACTGCTTTCTTCAGGCAAAGATAAGGCAAAGAGGAAACATGTAACAACAGATGGAGAGGGCAGAAACATTACCCACAGCAGGCTTGGGGAAGGCCAGGTGCTCCCACAGTGCTTTTAAGTTCCTTCCGAGAATAAAGTGTCACACTTCACTTTAAAATAAAGTCATTTTGCACAGACTTTGTGTGGAGAAGTCTTTCCTTTTGTCTAACAACTAATTTCTGTGAAGCATTCTGAGCTGGGAATGTAGATCTGTGATAGAGTGCTTGTCTACCCCATGCGAGGCTGAAGTTCAATCCTCAGTATCAGAAAGAAAACTAGAACAAAAAGAAAAAAAAAAAAGCATTTTGAGAATGTGGGGAAGTGATCAAGGAACACCAGAGATTACAAGAAGGAAATACACGGAAGTAGATTAGAAATAGTTTATCGTTATTAAATATATAACTTTTATTTATTTATTTATTTACTTATTTTTTGTGGCACCGGGGGTTGAACTCACAACCTCACGCCTGCCAGGCAAGCACTTAAGCCACTGAGTCAAACTCCCAGCCCAGTTTTTTTTGTTGTTGTTGTTTGTTTGTTTGTTTTTGTGGCACCGAGGTTGGAACTCACAGCTTTGCACCTGTCAGACAGGTGCTTAAGTCACTGAGCCAAACTCCCGGCCCTGGTTTTTTTGAGGCAGGGTCGCACTGTGTAGCTCAGGCCGGCCTTGCGCTCACGTTGTAGCCCAAGCCGGCCTCGAACTTACAATGCTCCTCCTACCTCAGCCTCCTGAGTGCTGGAATTAAAGGTGTGCACTACCACTCCCAGCCCAGCCCTAGTTTTTTGAGACAGGGTTGCACTATGTAGCTCAGGCCAACCTTGCGATCACGTGTAGCCCAAGCTTGCCTTGAACTCACAACACTTCTACCTAAACCTCCTGCGTGCTGGGATTAAAGGTGTGTGCCACCACACCCAGCTTAGATATATAATTTTTAAAAAGATATATGATGTAAGAAGTGTATGTATTTTGAGTTTCACTTGCCTTAGTCTAGATAAATTCATGGAAATTATATGTACATATTAATTTTTCATTTGGGAGAAAATGTTTGCCAGCTGTCCCTCAGATAAAGGATTACTATAGAGAACGTATAAAGAAATTTTAAAAATCAGCCCTCCAGTATTTAAAGACCCAATCCAAAAATGGGCATCTGAGATGAACAGACATTTCTCAGATGAAGAAGTGCAAACAGCAAATAAATACGTGAAAAAATATTCAACAGCCCTGGTCATTCTAAAGATGCAAATTAAACACCACTGAGATTCCATCCCACCCCAGAAGCAATGGCTAGTATAAAGAAGTTAACCAATAACAAATGCTGTAGGGACTGTGGAGGAAAAGGAACCCTTCTCCATTGTTGATGGGTATGTAGACTGGTGCAACCACTGTGGAAGTCAGTGTGGAGATTCCTCAAAAAGCTAGGACTGGAGGGCCCATTTGACCCAGCTATTCCCCTTCTGGATATCTTCTCAAAAGAACTAAAAACATCCTACCACAGTGATATATGTGCACCTATGTTTATAGCTGCACAGTTTATAATAGCCAGACCTTGGAAACAACCTAAATGCCCCTCAACTGAGGAATGAACAAAAAAGATGTGGTATTTCTATTTAATGGAATACTACTCAGCTATAAAGAATGATAAACTAGACACTTTATACTTAAAGGGATATGCCTTGAAAATATACTTATCAGTGAACTAAATAAGTCACACATATGTAACCATCATATTGTTGCACTTGTGTGACAAGCTGAAAGAAAATCTATGTATGCATACAAAAAATTAGTTAATATAGTTAAAAAAAAGAATTTTGAATGAAAAGTAGTTTTCACAGGGTAATTTTCAGATTTCATTTTTACTGTGAATTGTTCTTTTGAAAATAATATAGCATTCATAACATCTGGGTTTCTTGATGATGTTTTTCTAATTTCCTACACATTCTTTTTTGTTATAAAATTTAAAAAATAGTAATTTATCATTAAATATTTCAGACATCCTAAAAAACATAAAGGCTAATTAAATATCCATGTAATTTTTATTCAGTTTAAAGAACAAACTTGATCAACACAATTGGAAACCTCTGTATACCTTTCAGGTTGTGCAAACGCCTCCATGCAGAATAGATACTATTCTGAATTAAGTGTCTATCACCCATGTATTCTTGACAGTCATATTTCATGGCAACCCCATGGAAGTTAAGAACATGCTCTTTTAATTCTAGAACTCTAGGGCATTCTTTAAATTGTGCTAAAAATATCTCTTTTATTGCTCTAATAAGTTAATATTAAAAATATTTTTAGCGTTACATGAAGCTTTCTACAGTACATTATTTTAAATGAGCCAACTAATTGGTAGTAAGTATTCCAAGTTAAATAACAATTGCAAGTAATCTGGGAACCCTGTGGATTGAATTTATAGTTTTTATTCTACCTTTTTTTTAAACTAAAGAGAAAAAGACTGGATATTCAAGAGCAGGAGGAACCCTTGATTAACTGGAGTTTGGCCAATGCTCCTGGCATATATAATCACCTGACAGTAGCCAGAATGAAACACTTCTCAGGGGATAATGACTAAGGAGTCTACTCTATATTCTTTAAGGTGGGCAAAATTCCCAGTGAACTCAGTCTTGTCTGACCCTCTCTGGTTATAATTCAGGCGTGTCTCAGAGTTATATGTAAAGCTTATTAACCAGAGGAATGCTATTTAACAAATCACTGTACCATTGTTGTTGTCCAAAGGGCTTTGTCTATTAGACACCAACTACTTTTGCCAGAGTGGTAGAACAATTGAACTGAATTGAGTATGTGCTTAGAAAGGACATTGTTTTGGGCTGGCTCAGGAAAACATGAATAGGTCAAATGAAGCACAATTTATCTTGTAAAGGGCCAGATCAATGATGCATTGATGGAAACTGGCAGTGAGGATAGTAATAGTCTAGCAATATGATTTGTTGGTTTTTGGTAACTAGGTCTTGTATTAATAATACATGAGGCAGGAGGATTGCTGTGAGTTCAAGGCCAGCCTGAACTGTGTAGTGAAACCTTGCCTCAAAAAAGATTAAAAAAAAATATATATATATATACACTCACACACACACACACACACATATATATATTACTAATAATAATAATACAAACTCCACAATCTTTTATCTGAAATCTAAGGGTCTCTGGAAATTGACAATTTGCTCATAATTCATTTGATATCTGAACTCATTTGGTGGTGAATCATCATGTATACTGACACTGGGCTATTTAAATGACTTACTCTGAATATTTCTATGTTTCACTGCAGAAAAATGAGTGTATTTATTTATTTATTTATTTTGCGGTATTGGGAATCAAACTCACAACCCCGCACCTGCCAGACAGGCATTTAAGGCACTGAGCCATACTCCTGGCTCTAGTTTTTTTTGAGGCAGGGTCGCACTATGTAGCTCAGGCAAATGAGTGTATTTAATTAGAGGGTTTTGTCCCAGACTTCCTGGGGATACTATATAATATATGGAATTACTACTTTAAAATCCAAAATCTCCTGAATTCTAAAATGTGGCTGGCCCTATGGATTTAAAATTAAACATTATAAAACAACAATGGCCACCACTGATTTAATGGATACTGTGGGTTGAGGTTTTACCCATGGTAAATGAAGTTGACTATCTTACTTCCAGTCTCACATACAACCAATGATTGAAACAAGCATATTTCTGTACATAAAACTGAATGGTGAATAAGAGTTTTTTTGTCACTTCTGAATTCTTGGCAAAATCCCAAAACTGAGAAAATTAGGTGCAAAAACTGAGGAAAATAGGTGCTTGTACATCCCACCACCAATTCTCCAGAAAGCCTTAAGATATGTGCTACTGGCACTTGCTAAAACCAAAGCTGCATTTGCTATTTCTGTGAGCACCCCCATCACTGGCAACATTTCTAATAGAAATGTCGGGATTGTGTGTTCCCTCCCATCACCATGCTTTTTTTCTGGACTCTTCCCTTCTCAGTCCCAACCCAGAGCAAGTGAGGAGGACACTGGTAAATTGGTAACTGGGGGAGAGTCTTCAAGACACGAAAAGTCATTCCCTGGTTGAAGTTACAATTATGCCCTGAAACTGCTGGTGCATCCTCCATGCCCATCAGAGCCAAGGGAAAAGAAGTGGCAGCAAGAAGGAGAGTGCAAGTAGCAATGTGCATCTTTGCCTAACCCTAACCCTAATCCTAACCCTAATAGAACAGCTGAGGATCTTGGAGATGGAACTATGTTAGGCTTAGCTGGTAAAGCACAGAAGAGTCCATTCAAAACGGTTGTGTTTTCTTATTATGTGATTGGTCATGGCAAAGATATGAAAGTCTCTTTTTGCCCAAGTGCACACTGGAAAAGATAAATAGGCTTGAAGCAATTTTGGGGTATGCTACTCAAGTGGGTTGCCCAGAGGGCAAGAGGACCCAAAATCAAGGGGCAGTTAGCTCTATGAGAGAAAGGAGGCAAATTTGGAGGATTTTAAAAGATGGTAGGCTAGTCTACAGCCATACCACCCTGAACATGCCCGATCTCATGTGATAGATGGCAGGCTAGCTTATCTCTGTTCAGAAAACCAAAGTGGGGAGGTTCTGAATGGGGGGCAGTCAAAGACCCTGTGTATGTTTTACCAGAGACTGGTTTCACAGAGAGCATCCATAGTCAAGAGAGAACAAGACGAGGTCAGGAAGTTTGTTCCTTTTCATCACATTCTCACTTCCACCCTTGCCACAATACATCCAGGAGTAAAAAGGACCCAGGAATGTGCATATGCATACGGGTTACCCCATTAGGCTTCTCTGACATTCACTGTTCCCTACCCCCATTCCATCCCATCCTTTCTTCCACCTTTGACACGGAATTTTTTGTTCCTCTCCGGCTCAACCATGAACAAAGGAACATTGTTTCCTTTAGCACAGCAAAGCTAGTGGAATTTTCCATAAGAACTTGATTAAAGACATAGGGACGTAAACAAAGAAAATACAGAATTCCTAAGAATAGTGATGCTAACCGAGTGCAGGTTTTCAACCCTATAATTACACAACTCAGGCTCCCTGTAGACCCCGTCCAGTGAAATGCTATTTAAGACCATTCAGATTTTCTGTCCAAATTCCTCTGTGTTTCCATGTGTTCCTAGAGAGGGGTTTGAAGGACAATCCATAAATAAAGAAACAGTACACTTTTTAAACTTTGGAGTCTGACAGACTTGAGTGATCTTAAGAAAAGTATGTAACTTCCATGAACTTTAATTTTTCTCACTTATAAAGCACTAATTTCATAGAGTTATGAAGTGTTCACATTTGTGTCTATGTATGGTGAGTACTTAAAAATCGTTTGCTGGGCTAAGGGTGTAGTGCTGTGTTACAGCTCTTGCCTAGCATGTGAAAGGTCCTGGCTTCAGTCCCTAGTACTACAAACAAAACTAAGCAACAACAAAGCCCTGTTTTCTATATGCAATGAACTGAATGTTTGTGTTCCCTTTTAAATTCATATATTGAATTCTAACCCCCAATGTTATAGGAGTAAGAGGTGGATCCTTAGCTAATTAATAGTTTGTGAATGTACAGCCCTCATTTATGGAATTAATGCCTTTAAAAAAGACACTGCAGAGAACTGTCTTGTCCTCTTTGTGCCATGTGACAATACATCAATAAGTCAGCTGTCTGCAACCTAGGAGAGAGTCCTCAACAGAACCTGATCATGCTGGCACTCTGATCTTTAAGAAATGATCTTTCAGCCTCAGAACTTTAAGAAATGTTTTTATTGTTTATAAGCCATCCAGTCTATTATGGCTTGACCCAGCAGTCTGAAACTAAGACATTATCATCATCTTCATTGATAAGTGTATAGTAAAAAAACACCTGGAAATGTCTTCCATCTTCTCCCTATATCTATGTATCCAGGTTCCCATTCTTGCTCACATTCTTTCTATACCTATTGGTAAAGATTTGAATAAGTATGTCTTTGTTGTAATGAACCATATCAAACTCAAGCAGCTTGGCTTCTTTACCTGAAGTAGCTCTTTAGTACTATGCCATGTTTACATCTCAAGACTAGCTGGACATTCCTGCTTGCTTCATCTCTGAAGGAAATTTTTGTTTCTAAAACCCAGATTATCTACCTACTCAAAGTTAGCTACTCCCCACACTTTCCCCAACTCATAGTCTGAGCCAAATTAACCATAGTCTCTCCAAGCTCATCTAGGAATCAGAAAAATGCAGGCACAAACCTTGGTTCAGTACTAAATTACTAACAGTGAGAGCTCAAACTTTCCTTGAGTTCACTCTTTGTAAAATGGTGAGCAGCCTCCCCTGCCTCTAATTATAAAGGCTATTAAATGAGAAGGGAACATCAAACATTTAATGCAGAGGCTGATCACATTAACATATACTAGACATACACTCTATCACTGAGCTACAGCTACAGCCATACTTACTTTTTTTTTTTTTTTTTTTTTTTTTGGTACCAGGGATTGAACTCACAACCTTGTGCCTGCCAGGCAGGTGCTTAGGTCACTTGAGCTAAATCCCCAGCCCTATTTTTTGAGTCAGGGTCTCACTATGCAGTTCAGGTTGGCCTTGAACTCACTTTGTAGCCCAGGCTGGTCTCCAGCTCACAATGATCTTCCTGCCTCATCTTCCCGAGTGCTGGGATTACAGGTGTGCACCACCATGCCTAGCCCAATTGTCTGTTTTAAGGGTACAGCAAGAAAAATAAAAAACAGAGAAAAGTTTAGTAATAAGTGAATGTCTGGGAAGTCAATGTCTCCTGATGGGTCCTCCTGCTTCTCATACTCCTGAACAGCCTCCATTTACTGGGTGTATATATTGATAGGTGGGGCTAGTGAAAGATTCCAATTTGGCCGAAGACTCAGAGGTTTATGACTCTATGGGCAAGTATAATCCTGGGCTGACTCAAGAGGGCATAGATGATCATATGCTAAGAAGGATCTTGTCCTGGAGTATGATCCTGGGATGACTCAAGAGGGTATAGATGATTTTATGCTAAGAAGAGTCAATGGGAAATCTCAAATAGGTGGTACCAATAATCCCACACCTCCATTTTATCCCTTAGAGAAGTATGCAGAATTAGTCATTGTGAATTTGTGGTCCCCAATGATCAATCATCTTCATCATCATTATAAAGTAACAGGGTCTCGTTAAGTCACTAAGTTGCAGATCAGAGTGGGCTTGAACTTAAAGTGCTGCCTCAGGCTTCCAGAGTGCTGAGAAGTGCACAG
>RJWM01014383.1:0-50718 GCA_004363535.1 Dasyprocta punctata
AAACTAGCACTAGAGGTCCCATTTGACCCAGCTATTCCCCTTCTGGGTATCTTCCCAAAAGAATTAAAAACATCATACCACAGCGATATATGTGCACCCATGTTTATAGCTGCACAATTTGTAATAACCAGATCTTGGAAACAACCTAAATGCCCATCCACTGAGGAACAGATTGAAAAGATGTGTTATTTTTATACAAGGGAGTACTACTCAGTCATAAAGAATGATAAACTGGACACTTTTATAGGTAAATGGATGAAACTTGGGAGCATACCCATAAGTGAAATAAATAAGACATGTATAAACATCATATTGTCTCACTAGTGTGAGAAGCTGAAAGAAACAATATATGTATATGTTTATGTATATGTATATGTATATAAAAGTAGTTTAGATAGTTATGCTACTGATTTCTCTGAGTTCACTGAAGAGAAAGATTTGTGCCTGTACTGTTCGGACAATTGAATGCAGGTGCCTTGTGCCCTGGGTGAATGACTTGGCGCTGACAACGCGCAATGTGTGTACCAGTGTTACCCTCCTGATTGACGTGTTTTGATTTTTTTTCTCTTTGAAATAAAATGGATTTGAAAAAAAAGAAAGAAAGAAAAAGAAAGAAAGAGAGCATTAGCAGTTTGCCAGGCATGGTGGCACACACCTGTGATCCCGGCAGGACTGTCACTGAGAGTTCAAGGCTAGCCTGGGCTTCAGAGCGAAACCCTGCAAAACAAAAAGCCCCTCAGTCCTTGGACATTTCCTATCAGTGAGATTTTCTCTTCCCAGCAGGTGCAAATTGCTAATTGATTTGAGCTGAAAAGAGACAGTCAGAATCCCAGCACTCAGGAGGCTGAGGTAGGAGGAGCGTTGTGAGTTCGAGGCCGGCCTGGGCTACAATGCGAGCACAAGGCCGGCCTGAGCTACATAGTGCGACCCTGCCTCAAAAAATTAGGGCCGGGAGTTTGGCTCAGTGGCTTAAGCGCCTGTCTGGCAGGCACGAGGTTGTGAGTTTGATCCCTGGTGCCACAAAAAAAAAAAAAAAAAAAGACAATCAGAAAAGAGTAGAGAGTCAGGTGCCCTGTCTTCCCCCGAAGGGACGTGACCCTTGTAACTGTTGGGCCCCCGGGTCGCCTGCCTCCTCTGGGGACTCCTTGCCGGGCTGTGTGTCACGTCTGATTGGCGGCCGCTGAGTCACATGGCCGCTCATTGGCAGTGAGAGAGCTGGGGACTGATAATTTAAATAGCTGGTGCCTGGGAAGGTGGACTTGTGATGAAGGGGAAGAACAAGTGGAGGACTCCCACGGCGACCAGGACTTCCTGCAGCACCGCCCTGCCTCACCGCCTGCCCGCCAACGGAAGCCACTCTCCTGGGGAGGACAGCGACCCTCGCCTCTCCCTCCAGCCTCCCTGCCTCTCCTCTCCTGATCAGGCTCTGCATTCCACCTGCCTGCACAGGCGCAGGCGGCGTAGCATCCCCGGGTGCTGCCGCCCTTGCTCCTGTACTCAGGGCCCGGCTTCTCCCCAGGGAAGAGTGGCCAGCTCAGCTTCCTGTCCCACCTGACCCAGGACCCGGCACTGTGTTTTCTGAAAATCCAAATTCTTCACACCCGGCAAGCCTTCCTGCCCTTCTTCCGAGTTAGAGAGCCCTTCCCGCCCCTGTGAGCTGGAGCCCTGGGCCCTGGGCCCTCTGGTTTCTAGGGTGTCCCCTGTCAAGCTCACTCTCCCGGTGTGGCTGCAGGGGTGGCCAGGTGTCAGGCAGCCCTGCTCAGCACTCGGCCAGGGGGTCCTGGTCACAGCCGCCTGGGGCAGGAGACACGGCTCAGCCTGTCTCTGTCACTGCGCTCTGCTGCCTGGGACCCATGACAGGTGCCCTCAACATCCATCAAAAGGGTCACCTGGACGGCTGATGGCAAGGGGCAAGTAGCAGAACCTGCATTTGGCCGGCACATCCTCACACAGGGACACAGGGAAGAGTCTGGGAGTCCCCTCCCACTCCAGGGACAGTCAAGATCGAGCCCCGTTGGTGTCCACAGACAGACAGCACTGTGCGTGGGCAGCGGGGTAGTGCAGGGCCCCCGGGACATCGCCACCGGCTGCCCGTTGCTACCACAAGGACACCCGTGGCCAGAAGAGCATTTGTAGCGCTGCGAAGACGGCAGAGGACAAAAGGGTCATTTGGTCACTGTGACCAAACCTCAGGCACCTGTGTGGGAAGGGGCAGTCAGGAGTCTCCTGGAGCTTGTCACAAACACACAAACCTGGATGCCAGACCCGGCCCTGGCTCGGGGCCTCACCCCCAGCAGCGCTGTGCATGGGGGACACAGTGGGGGGACACGGTGGCACAGGCCAGCCATTCTGCAGAATCCTGTGTCACAAACAGTTTGCAAGACGCTTGGAAAGCTGCCCTGAAGACCCCTTCTTCCCAAAATGGGCAGAGGCTGGCTCTGACCCCTCCGGGACTTGCAACAGCTTTTCATCTCCCTTAGCCTTGCTCAGGGGTTCGAACAGAACTTCCCCCATCAGGGGGCTGAGAAAAAACCAGCTCCCACGGGCCCACGACCACTGAGCCTGGAGCAGGCTAAATGCTAGTCGGAGATGCTGCATCCTACCTGCCGGAGGTTTCACTGTCTCCTGGGAGACGTGTTCATCAGGAGTGACGCTTGTCAGTAGACACATTCACGCTCTGAGTGGTCCAACGATGGTTAGTTTTGGTATGTTTGTGCTATGTAGCCCAGGTTGGCCTCAAATTTGCAGTGATTGACCTGCCTCAGCCTCCCAAAGTTCTGGGATTACAGACACCTGGGCAGCAATGGCTGTTGCACTAGAAGTGCACGTTGTGGAGTCCTGTGGGGAGTGCCTGCCTCTCCAGCTCCTGAGGGTTCTGTGGCCTACAGAATCCTGTGGTCACGTGGCCATCTTCTCTCAAGGTCACCGCTGCCTGGGTTGGGGCCCACTCCCTGCAGCACACCTCCCCTTCACTGATCACATCCCAAGGATTCCAAATGAAGTTACAGGGGCTGGGGTTGTAGTTCAGTGGCATAAGCACCTGCCTGGCAAGCACAAGCTCCTGAGTTTGATTCCCTTTACCAAAAATGAAATAAAGTCACGTTCAGAGGAGATAGGGTTAGTGCTTCAACATATTGTTTTTTAGGGGGGCAAAGTTCAGCCTGAGCCAATCGTATTTGCTGACCAACCCAGAAGAGCAGCAGGGGTGAGGGAAGATGGGTTTCTTCTCTCTTGGAGTCAGCAGGTGACAGTGGCTCCAGTTCCCAGGGGTGCAGCCACTAGCAGCTGCCCCTGGCTGGAGGCCTGGACCCCGGTAAGAACCTGGGTGTGCGGAAGGATTGAGGAGCACTAGCTGTGGCAGTTGTACCCAGGGCCTTGAAACTCAGATAAAATCTTGGTAAGTGCCCCTACCTGGCCTGAGTTTTTGCAGAGAAGGGCAAGACGGCATGGCCCGCAGCTGTGAAGGAAGAGTCCACAGCAGGTTCTATTTCCTCGCAAAGCCCTCGGGGAACAGACCAGGTCACTGGTGGAAAGAGCTACTCCCCCAGGCCACCAAGTATCCGACCACAGACGAGCACAACCTGGGGTGGCTCCGAGTGGGCTGAGCCCTTCAGGAGCCCCTCAGAGCAGCTGGGGACGCTCAGGGTGTTTTGGGATGTGTATGCATGTGTGTTTCACCTGTGCCCTCATAATCTGCGTGAGACCAGGACCACATCACATGGGGGCCAGGTAACCTGGGGGCTGGGGATGAGCAGGGCACCCGGGCATGGCAGGGACACAGGTCCACAGTGCTGTGGGGCACGTGGGACGGGCACCTACATCCAGAAAGCTTCCTGGAAGAGGCTTCTGGGTGAGCCATGGGGAGACTTCAGACCCCGAGCCGAGGGAGGTCTTGGGGCTCACGACTGCCTCCCTGATTACTACTCAGGAGTCCACTGGTAGCTCACAGGCTCTTGGGCACATGGTGTCCACCCAGGCTACTGGGATCCTGCTCATGTGGGAGGACACCTGGCAGCACTGTGCTGGCGCCGTGGCTGAGATGTGGCAGTGAAGTCAGGGACCTGTGTTAGCCACCCCCTCATCCGGCACTGGTGGGATGATAATGGGTACAGAGATGGTGAGCCCCACTCCCCTTCCCTGGCCCGAGCAGACATTACTAATCGATTGCATCACTTCAACCTGAGTCAGCCCAAAGCTGCAGACAACCGACCATGATCTGTTAGTCAGTTGCTACCCTGGGGAAACCAACCTGCATTCTTGAACCAGACACAGACGGGATTCAAAGGCTGCGGTGACTCTGAGTCATAAGCCTGGTAGGAGGGCAGTGGTCACAGTACACGCAGGAGTTCCCAGAGCAGCAAGGTGAAGGGCAGGGCAGGGCAGGGCTGGCCAGGCTGGACGGCAGAACCGTGGGCAAGGAAGGCGGAGATGACTCAGCCCAGCAGGGATTTAGTTAACGGAGCACTTTTACTAAATGCCCCCGGCTCCAGGTCGCGGTGACGCATGCCCCCTTCACAGAGGCCGCAGCAGAGGGCTGGGTGGGCGGGTGCACCTGGCGTCTGGGATCTGGACCAACTGGAAGACACACTTGCTCCGTCCGAGCTGACTGCCCAGCCTGGGGACACATGGAGCTTGGCCTCAGCTGCCCTGAAGGTCCGTCCTGGACAGGGAGACCAGGGTCTAGCCACTGACTAGGGGCCGGGGCAGGGGAGTCCCAATCTGTACCTGCTGGTTTCAGGGTGGTGTAAATACTCCCACCCTAACACACTGTGCCCCCTGCCGGGCACCGCAGATGCCCACTGCCACTGTCAGGGCCAGGAGGGCCGGCACCGTGGCTGAGGCGGGACTTCCTTCTCCCCTTCTCGCTCTCCTCCCTTCTTCCTTCCTGCTGCTCTTCCCCTCCTCTTTTAGGGACAGGGATGGTGCTAAGCACGCCCTTTCCCTGAGCCACGTACCCAGCTCAAACGAAAACGTCTCCTGTATCCTTTGTAGACATCGGGTTTTCCTTTTCCTTGGCCTCCTGAGCGGCTGGGGCTAAAGGCCAGGCTTTCTTCCTGGTGCTCCCGAGGCGAGGGCCTGAGAGCCATCATGGCCCCACTGAGCCTCGGCAGGGCGCGTCCAGGGGCTGTGATTGGCTCCCGCTCCGCGCCCCAGGCCAAGGGCCCCCAGCTTCAGGGGGAATGGGGTCCCTCCCGAGACCCTGCCCAGCCTCTCCTCCCTGCTCTCCCTGTCTCACAGCCCCCTCTTTCCCTCCCCTGGGGGCTGCACACCCTACCGTGCAGGGGGGACCCTCACTGTGGCCGTGATGTGGCCTTTCTAGGACTGGCTGGGGACCACAGGGGCTAGGGTGCCAGGGTTGCCCCTGTGGGGCTGGGGGTGCATCCAGGGCTCTGCCAGCCCCTGCACCCTCACTCTGGGCCAGAGAACCCCCAAATGACCTCAACTGTCATTCAGACATAAGCATGGGGCTCAGGCAGGCCGAGGCTGCTCAAGGCTTCAGGAGGCCGAGGCTAAGACCCAGCCAGTCCCTGTCCACCTCACTGCCTGGCCCTGCTGGCCCAGGACTTTCCAGTGACCACTGCGCGCTGCAGCCAGAGGCCCTGAGTGTAGAGCAGCGCCACCCTGGATGTCCTGGAGTCCTTTGCTCAGGAAACCCGCCTTGGCCCCTCTGATGACTAGGAAGAGCAAATGTCGCCACCTAGTGTCTGGGCAGCGGCAGGACGTGGTCTGATGGGCAGCGAGGCATGGGCATAGGGCGGGCTCCCTGGGGTGGGCACAGGGTGGGGGACTGTGGAGACCATGGGGAAGGGACAGATGGAAAGCAGCCATGCCTCGGCTTCAGGAAGGGGTCCCAAGGGGGCAGATTCTGATTATTCGAGAGAAGCCTCTCATCCAAAGCTTTTCTGTGACATTTGATTTTGTTAATGCTGTCAACAGCGTATAGACCTAGATATATACAGAACCCACCAAAATATGTACACAGGCTTCCAGAAGAGAAAAATATCCGGAATCTCATGGCCACCACTCTGAGCACCTCTTTAATTCTAGAGGACATATGTAAATAAATTTAATATTAAAATATTTATAAAAAATTTTTTTTCCTTTAGTATGTATACACTTTTTGGTGGACTCCATATATTTGTGAGTTTTTTGAGACAGGGTCTCACTATGTAACCCAGGCTGGCTTGAATTCACAGTGACCCTCTTGTGGCTCTATATTTTAAAAAATGTTCTTTAAACACATCTCCTGGTCACTTGTTGGCCTCTGGTTTTGGGTCTAAGCCCTCCACGGAAGTCTGTCCCTTCCGTGCTGAGCTCAGCTGCTGTTCTAGTCCGCCTGCCACGCCGAGGCTGTGCCCACCCTGGAGACCACTCCTGGGGCCCCTCCAGCGTGGGCCTCCCCCCACTGCCCTGCCACCCCAGGGCCCCTGCCATCCCTGTGTACCTGCCCTGGCTCACTGGACTTGCTCAGCACCCCCACCACTAATAACCCCGGTGGTCCCAAGGCTCCTCATTCCCACCCACCCCCGCCTCCTCTGCTTCACGCCGTGACCACACCCACAGCTGCCCCTTCCTGCCAGCCCTCTCTGCATGCAGCCCAGCTCCTCAGGCGCGCCCTTCCCTTAGATCCCGAGAGCCCACAGGCACCCACGTCCTTGGGTCCCATCACCCAGCCAGTGTGCCCCCCACTGCCACTCCCTGCACCCTTGGCCCATTTGACAGGGACCCAGCTCTCCTGAGGACACCACTAACCTCCAGTGGGACCTGGGTCTCTGGAGTGAGGGTGCTATCTGGTGTGGCCTTGCTCTGCTCTGAGGTCTCCTGTCCTCAGCCTCTCTGTGCCCACTGAGCCACACAGGCACTGGGCAGCCAGGCCCTGGGCCCAGAACCCCGTCCTCCCTCTGCCTGGATTGGGCTCCCATCCGACCCCACCCAGAAGCCCAGCTCTCCCTAAACAGGAGTGCAGGATTACCCAGAGCAAGGCCAGAGGTCCAGCCACAGCCCCGCAAAATGCTAGAGGCCAGGACACCCCCTGCTGTCCCCGTGCTTGGAGGAAAAGCCACGCATGCACACACATCCATGTCACTGCTCCGACCTCGCAGGCCTCCGGCTCCTGGGCCCCCCTTGCCTGCCACGGCCTTGGGGACTTGGTCCCCACGAGGCTCTGTCACCTCCTCCAGCTGCTGCTCAGCGCCACTGGCTGGGGCCCGCATGGCCTCCCTCACCCGTTTAAAACTCTACTCTCGGAAACAGGCGGTGGTGACACTGTCTGACACAGCCAGCAAACATTTAATGCCACGGGACTGCACACTTAAAGTGGTGACAATGGCAAACATTTTAACCCCCAAAGCAGACAAGACTGCATACCCTGCCCCTGGCCCACACTGTCCCCTGGACACTGTGATTTACTCATCAGCTTCTGTCCGGCCTCACCCACAGTGCTGGCTCCAGGAGGGCAGAGTCCCCACGCACACCAGGAGTGGCCCTCACACACAGACACCCAGGCTCCGCCGTGGCCCCCACTGTGGGCCATGGGAGCAGTCAACGCTTGTCCAAAGCAGCCTCTGCTCCCTGCCACCATCAGCAGCTCAAGTGCCACTGACATTTTGGAAGGGGTCCTAAAAATGGTCTTGAAATACAACTTACACTCCACACACAGGGCCTGCTGACCCTGCTGGATTGCGGGTCCCCAGGGCAGCCTATCAGGGACGCAGCAAAGGAATGACCGCGGTAAGCAAGGTGGCTCAGTGGGGCATCCAGAGGGCTTCATCCCTCTGGGGGCTCAGCATCCTCATTTGTAAATGGGGGCAGTCCCTTCCCTGGGGAAGAATGGCCGTGCAAGGCCAGCGTACTGGAGCTCAGGGCCTCAGGGCTTTCCCAGGAAGCCCGGCCTGCACCCAGCTCCTGCATCTTCAGCGCCTAAACCTGAGCCACAGTGCTCTTCCCTACCGCCCGCCCGGGTATCCCCAGTTCAGGGCGCAGCGAAAAGCGCGTTCTCCAGATCTGCCTCCAGAGGGCGCCCCATCCCAGCGCTGAGCACCGCCATCTGCTCGCTCCTGTGAGGCTGAAGCCAGCTTTGCTTTGCAGATAAAGGGGACCCCAGAACCTTGCCCCATCTCAGCCAGGGCACCCCACAACAGGCATCCCTCATCTCCTTATCCAGAGAATGCAACCCCCATGATCTGCAGCCCAGCACCCAGGGCGTCTGCCTGCACCATGGCCAGAGCCCAGCCCCTCCCCGTTCTCTGTCACCTACGGGGGACCCCAGGCTCGGAGATGAGCAGTGGGTGGTTCATGCAGCCCGGGTTTCAGGGATGGCTATCCAGGTACTCAGGCTGGCATCCTGGGGTCCCCCAGGAGCGAGGTGGGGAAGCGGGAGAGGCCCCTGCAGGAACCCTGGTCACATGGCAGCGACAGCCACCCTGCTGCTGGCCTTGCTTGGAGGGCACCTGGCCTGGGCTCCTCCACAGACAGCTGCCGCCCTGCCCTGGACACCTGTCCCTGGCACCGGGCCTGCTGTGTGTGGCCTGGCCTGGGCTGTCATCCCGAGACACCCAGCCCACTCCTGCTTCAACCTTCCACTATGACTGTTGGGGCAGGGGGGTCTGAGATTGGGCCCTTGGGTCACCCTGGCATCCCCGGGGTTGGGGGCGCTGCCTTGCCAGCACCTGCTGGGAAACCACGCTGAGTGCGTGCTGATTCCCTGGGGCAAGCGCATCCGAAACCTGCGGGCGCTCAGCACCAAAGCAGATGCCCAGGCAGCAACTGGCCTCTCCTCTCCCTTGGCCCTGCAGGACCCCAGTGGCCCTGATGGCCATCCGTGTGGGGCAGGACGTGGAGCTGGGTGGTGACGGCCACCGCATCCAGCAGAGGGCCCACAGGTCTCCATGCATGGCCACAGCTGGCCGACTCAGGCTTACACCCTTGGGTGCCAGCTGCTCCGAAAGCCGGGCTGGATCACGACAGGAACCCAGCAGTCTGAGACCGGCCTGGACAACATAGCGAGGCTTCCGCTCCAAGCAAGCGCCTACCCTCTCCGGAGCTGCTGGGCAGGGTGCATCTGGTCCTGGGGCCCGGAGTCCTGGGGCAAGCTCTGTGCTGCGACCACGCAGGGCCTGCCAGGTTACCAGCCTGTGGTGAGCCCTGGATTCCCAGCTGCACACGAGGAGGTGACAGGCGGGTGCCTTGAAGCTCAGCTAGGAGAGCAGGGTGAAGAGACCGGTCTGCCAGGAGGCTGTGGAATGGGTGTGGAGGCTTTGCTCAGGTCCCTCTTCCGTGGGGTGGTGGCATCCAGACCACCGAGTGGCGCCTCCTCGTCTCCTGGTCTGCCGTGTGGGTGGTCCCACTGGCTTGTCCTGCCCGCCTGCCTTTGCAAAGGTCTGAGTGTGTCTGTTTACTGGATTTCGGTGGGCATCGGGGACACCTTGAACCACGATGGACTTCTCAGAGCCTCGGCTGGCTCCTGACTTCTACGCTGGGGGCGCCCGCTGGGCACTGCCCACCCTGCACATCTTCTCCCCTGGCCTCCTCCCACCGGGGTCCCCAGGCTCCGGGCTCAGGCTGCTTCCTTGAGACAAACCCAGTTTTCCCACTGCCACTTGCTTGTGCCAGGCTGCCTTGCCCCCCTGTCCTGGGCAGTGAGCCACCTAGCAGTGCCCGGCCCTCTCCGGGGACCTCAGCCCTCCGCAGCCAGCACGGCGTGACAGGCAGACCTACAGCTTGGTGTTCAGGTGGAAGAAGGGCGGCGGCACATAGGTCGTGCCAGGCGGCGCATGCCAGGTGGGTGAGGCTGGGCCGAGTGTGTGGCGAAGGGCGCTGTCGAAGGACGCCGGGGGGAAGTGCATCAGGCCGGCGGCCACAGGCGGGTGGCTGGTGGTGGCCAGGAAGTGGGCCGGGAAGGCCGGGATGACCAGGGGGCTGAAGGGCAGAGCAGCCTGGCCCTTCAGCGGGTCTGGGGTGCCGGTGAAGCTGAGCGGACAGCGTAGCATGGTGCCCCTGTACACCTCCGCCGGGGCAGGTGCCAGGGCTGGGCCCAGCAGGCAGGAGACGGCCATGCTGGGCGCCACGGGCTTAGCCCCACTCTCTTTGGTGTCCACCTCCCTCAGGAAAGGAGACACTGCCCGCAGTTTTTTGCCACCGTGAGCAAAGCCTTCCTGGTCCAGGCTGCGCTTGTTGCCCAGGCTGGGGCTGCCGGGGACGGCAGGCAGGGGTGCGGGGCTGTTGGCAGGGACTTTGGCCATGGGGGACACCCAGCAGGCTTTGGGCTTGGGGTAGAAGTCGCTCTTTCTGGAGTTGCCTTTGTGGAAGGCAGAGGGGCGGCTGGCGTCCCCGCCCCACACCAGCTGGGGCTCTTTGGCCGAAAGCCCCTCGCCTTTGCCTGGGGGCCCCAGCAGCACCCTGTCTTTAAGGCTGGAGAAGAAGTCCCGGGGGTGCTGGCTGATGGGTCTCAGCACCTCAGTGGGGTAGGTGTGGAAAGAGCCCATGAAGATGGGGCCTGCGGGGCAGGGGCCCCCCGAAGCTTCCACCCGCAGGCTGCTTCCCGGCGCCTGCAAGCCATCCAGTGGAGCCGGCTGGCGCCCCGAGTGCTCCGCCAGCCCTCTCGGGTTCCGGGAACTCTCTGGGAGGTCCCTGTCAGCGCCCTCTGCCCCGTGGCAACAGCCCTCCTCCCGGCACTGCAAGGCCTCCGCCTTGCTGACCTGAGCTAGCAGCTTCTTTTTGGCCAGAGGTGACATGACACCGTGTGTCCCTTTGCAGTAGAAGGTGGACAGCAGCCGCTTGTAGGCCTCAGGGCAGACCCCAGCACCCACGAAGGGCAGGGAGGACCCGGCTGCCGGGCCCAGCTGCTCCACGCCGTGCCCGGCGGGCTCCTGGCTGGGAAGCGCAGCCAGCTCGGTGGCATCCGTTTTGGTCTTTCCCGGTGTCACCTGGAAGGAGGAAAGGCTGGGCCTCAGCACTGGGGCGGGGCCAGCCATCCCCTCTGGGGACCCCAGGACAGCAGGGTCTCGGGGGTGCACAGGGCCCCGGTGAGCCCCAGTCCTGTGAGCAGACATGGGACCAGGATGTGGGGCCTGGTCAGCTGGTGTGAGCCGGACAGTAAGGTAAATGTGTGCCACTGTTCTCGGGGGACCCGTGTCCCCACCCCGGCCTGATGCAGTTCTGGGGCCCAAGTGGGGAGGTCTCCAGCCATGGTCAGGCTGTGAGGAGCTGCTGGGGAAGGGGACAGGAGCCAGGACCCAGGGCGCCCGGCGCTCACCTGGGCCACCTGCCTGTCCTCCTTGGTCTTCTTGGTCCGCTCAGCGGCCCCGTCGTCCCCCCGCGGCTCCTTGGCCATCTTGTACTGCTTCCTGGGCTTGGCGGGGGGCAGCGGCTTGTCATCCTCCCCCTTCAGGTGCCGCACGTATGGGAGGACCAGCCTGGGGAGGAGGCGGGCGTGTCCACCAGGAGCCAGGGCCGCCCTGCCCCATCGGCCCAGCCTCCTCTGTGCCCCCCAACCCCGCTCCCAGTTGTCCCCCACCACAGCTGGGGAGGGGAAGCCCGGGGGTCCCGCCTACTCCCCCCCACCTCTCGTAGTGGCGGCGCGTGCACGTGGCCGCGCTAGTGCTGCCCGGGCTGCCCCCCAGCTCGTCGTACACGTTCTTCCAGAGGCGGCGGCCAGTCACCTGCAAGGGCGGCTGGTGAGGGCGGGGCCGGAGCAGGGCTGCCGCTAAAGGGACCCCCGGCCTCCCGCCAGCGCCCTGTGCGGGGCCCACCTGCCTGACTGCGGGCCCGAGCGGCTCTGGAGCAGCGGACGGAACAGATGGGGAAGAGGAGAAGCTGCTTACAGCAGCAGAGCGCCCGCAGTCAGGGCCAGGGTCGGGGATCCCAGCTCCCCATCCTCTGCCTGCAGGCCAAGACAGCCCTGCGGCTCACCCTGATTAACTGCTCCTCGAGGGGCGCATGGGATGTGCCGGGAGAGGTGGCGGGCCGCGGACGTGGAGGGGTCCCCCCAGGCTTACCAGCTCATAGGCCCCCAGCTTCTCCACCGCCTTGTAGATCTTCCACAGGTTAACTGAGGGGGACAGGCCGGGGCAGCGGTCAGTCTCTGCAGCCCCCCACACCCAGACAGGGCCGGGTGAGGCTGATCAGTGGGCTGGGCCCAAACGCTGCTGCCCGGAGCCCATGGAGGTGAACTCTGGCTCTGCCCCTGGCCAGGCCCAAGCCTGTGGGGAGGCAGTCTGTGACCCCCCCTCAGGTGGGCAGTGCCTAAGGCCCCCCGGAGTGAGGAGCTGGCCCCACTGCCCCACCTGCCTGGGGTCCCCTGCTTGGCCCCCTCCTCCCCCGGGGACCCTGCCTGCACCCCAGGGACGCACTCTGCTTGAAGCCAAGATGGGGCACCCTCTCGATGGGCGTGTGCCGCTCCTTCATGAACTTGTAGAGGCTGACCAGGAAGGCCTGCTCCTCCTCCCGCTCCCCGCCTGCCTCGGGGGAGTCCTGGGGAGAGAACGGAGGCGGCGGTTGGGCCCGGGGGCGGGGGGGTTGAGTGCTGGTATTGACCAGAATGTGTGGAGAGGGTGCTGGGCCCCACCCAGGCTCCCAGGACACCCAGCCTCCTGCCCTGCGCCACACAGGCAAGGGTGCCGGCTGTCAGTTGCTGGGGCCCAGCGGGCAGGACACAGGCCAGGACCCAAGGCAGCAGCTCCGGGACCCCGCCAGCATCCCTGCCCTCTGGGTGAGGCTCGCGTCTTTATCTTGCTCTTGATTTGCTCTGTCTTCATCTTGGCCCCTTTACCAGTCCCTGGGAGGCGAGCTCGGTGTCCCCAGACCCCCGGGGTAAAAGCAGGCACTTTGTGCTTCCCGGTGCCACGGGGCCACTCTGCTGGGCTGCGTCCACCCAGCCTCGGCCACTGCCCGCTGGCCGGATGGGCGTAAGTGCGGTTTCACGCCACAGACCCTGCCTCTCATGGCCCTGTGATCAGTGCCAGGTGGTCTTTGTTTAAAAGATCGTTCTGCTACCAAATCTACGTTTGAAACCCACCGCCCAGGGCCCGGCTCTTACAACTTCCAAGCAGGGCACAGGCAGCCCTGCGGGGTCAGGGACAGGAACACGGCTCCCTCTGTGAGCCGGCGGGGGCTCTGGGTCCCCTGGAGGCTGCGCCGGGGCCAAGGGTGGCAGGGACAAGGTCCCGAGGTGTCACCCGGCTCACCTCCAGCTGGATTGGGCTCTCGCTCCTGCTCTGCTCACCATCAGGATTGGGGGACGCAGGGGCGTCTAGGGGGTCACCCTCCTCAGACTGCTTCCTTTTTCCTCTGAGGGGGGGTGCTGCTGGGAGAGAAGGCAGAAAGGAAAGGATAAACAGGGGGAGAGGGCTTGTGAGAGTCGCGGAGGAGAGCAGATGGCGAGGAGCCGTCCTGGCGCCCCGGCTGCGGTCTGCCAGAGCGTGGTGCGTCCTCTGCCTGCCCTTGGCAGTCCATTGAAACCACACAAACACACATGCACACACACACACTTGTGCACACACGCAGGGCTCACCCTGGCCGCACCCTCTACCCCGCTTCTCTCCCCTCCCTGACCCTCTTCTTCGATCTGCCCCTCCCATCCCAGCCCCCCACACCCCCAAGGGAAGTGCTAAGCCCCAGGTCAGGGCGGAGGAGACTGGACAGGACTGAGATGTTAGGACTCCGGTCTTCAAAACCTGTCCCTGTCCACAGCAGCTCGGCCAAATCGGAGGTCCTGCCAAGGCTCCCAAGTCTGTGACCCCCCAAATACCCGGCTGCCCGCACAGTCTCCTCCAGGAATTAGCCAGCAGGGACCCAGTGCCCATCGTGGGGACACCTGGCCTTGCCCAGAGCACATGCAAAGCTCCAGCCGCCACTCCCTATGCCCCACGCTGCCCTCCAGTACATGATTTTCGGGGTCCCTGGCCCGGTCCTTGGTAGACTCCCCGCCCTGGCCAGCCCCAGGCCTCCCGCTCCTGTTTCATCGACCTCAGCTCCCCAGAGCCATCTTAGTGGAGGTGCCATCGCTTGTCCAACTCTGATCCCTCAGTGAGGCCTCCGGACCCCATGACAGGAGCTGGGGAAGCAGGAAGGGCTGAGGCCCCTGCGGGGCCAGGGCTGCGCCCTGGAAGGCAGCCTCGTGCCAACCTCGGCGAGATGCACTTCGGCCATGGCGGAGACCACGCCGCGGGCTGGCAGTGCCCTGGGCCCCGGGAAGTCACACCTTTTGACAACCTTCCTGCCTGCCTTCTTTCTGTCAGTCTGGTCTCAACGGCCCCACTCCATCCTGGTTCGCCCCAGCCCAAGAAATCCTACTTGTTGGGAACTTGTGAGATGTCACCTGCATCCCAGCATCTCGCTCGGAACCACAAACCTGAACCAACCCAGCAGCCAGTGGCGTTAGAATCAGGGCCACCAAGCAGCCTCCCTCCAACGCTGTTCCCAGAGGGGCAGCGACAGCGGCAGCTGCTCACGCACGTCCCACACACCTCCTCGGTCAGCGTCCCCGCCTCCCCCACACACTCCTCTCCCATAGTTCCAGGAGGAATTGATTTTGTTTTTCCGAGACAGGGTCTCACTATGTAGTCCAAGCTGGTCTTGAACTCACTATGTAACCCAGGCCGACCTTGAACTCACAGTGATCTTCCTGCCTCAGCCTCCTGAGTGCTGGGATTATAGGTGTGTGCTACCTCGCCCAGCTAGAAACAGGAGACTCCTGAGTTCTTCACTAACCCTCCATCACCAGCCTTCTCTTCCCTCCCCTCCCCCCTGCCCACCCCACACTGCACCCCACAGCCCCTGCGCTTCCTTCTGCTCGTGGCCACAGACCCCGGGTCGTTCTGAGTGGGACCCGGGCTTCTCACTGCGGCCCTCACTGCTTCTTTGGGGGCAGAAAAGAGATGGCGCAACCAAGCACAGAGCGTTACATATGCCAGCTGCTCAGGAAGCTGAGGCAAGAGAATCGCTTGAGCCCACAAGTTTGAGATCAGCCTGGACGAACACAGCAAGACCTCTATTCAGGCTCAAAAACAAAACAAAAATAAGGCGACTGCACCGTTAAGACCCCTGGGAGGGCATTTTACAGCCTCTGACACTCGAGGTGTTGCTTGGGGCACTGGAACTTCAAGCCCCCCAGGGGAAACCAGCTGGGCAAGCACCTCTCGTCCCTTCTGGAACCTGGGCGCTCTGCCTGGGCCACCACGTGCAGGGAAAATCTCCTGGCGACAGGCACTCGGGTTACCTGGAAAGGAGGTCACCGACCGAGCTGGTCAGCCCCAGCTGGGGCCGGGATCGGAGCGCCTGCCGCCACCCGCACGGGGAGCCGCTCTCCTGTCGCGTCCTGCTGAGTCCCCAGATGAACCTGGTCCTGTCCTCTGGAAGCAGAGCTGGTGCGCCCTGTCCTGGCAGGGCCTGGGCCTCGGGACCCAGGAGAGTCCTCGCCTCGCTTCTCCGCGGTGCCCTCCGTCCTGTCCCCAGCAGCCCCCAGCTCTCCTTCCCCAATCCAGGGTCCAGATCCGGGTTCCGTTTATAAATCCAGGTTACCCTGAGTTGTAAAAAGGCTTCTGCTATGAAAAATAAGTCTGAAGCCCACTGCCATGTGTTTGGTACCAGTCCTCCCGTCTCCCCTACCCCTCCCTCCCTGACCAGTTTTAGATCTAGGTTCCATATCCTGGTTCCACTGTAGATCCAACTAATCCCTAAAGAGGGTTCTGGCCAGCTGCGGTGCCACGTCCCTGTGATCACAGCACTCAGGGGGCTGAGGCAGGAGGATCACCACAAGTCTGAGGCCAGCCTGGGCTACATAGTGAGTTCAAACCCAGCTAAACTACACAGCAAGTGCTCTCCACAAGAACGTCATTCAGACACGACTTTTTCCATGCGGGGACACTAGCCATGGGTGATTAACACTACGGCTTACTTAGAACACATCAGGAGCCTCGTCTGGCGTGGAGGAGGAGATGGCACGTGCCGAGGTTTCCCGTTGGTTACACAGTAGCAGTCCTGATGGACGCCTTCCTCTCGACCTGAAACACCGCCCTCCCGGGTCTCTGTACATCGGGGCGTTTCTAGACGTCCTGCCCTGCGCCCTTCGCGGTACACGCCAGCATCCGTGTGCCTGGCTTTCATTTTGGGTGGCTTTGTGCAATGATTTACTCTTCTGTGCTCGACCTTCCCAACCTTACTCTTATTGAAACATCCATCTGAGCGGGCGGAGAATTGGGTCACATTCTCTGGAAAAACGTGCCAGTCGTGTTTTGATTGGACAGCCCCATAAACTCGGAAGCTACGCTGAGGAGAAACATCAGCCTTGTGACTCCACCTCTTTCCTTGCAGCCCGCCCACCCCCAGGGACCCCGGTCCCCTCTGCAGCCTGAGTCCCCTCCGGACGCCCCGCACTCCTCCTGCTGCCTGGGTCACAGGTTGGTAACGGGGTCAGAGGAGCCCAGGTCTCGACCTCCCTCCGTGTCCTGGCCTCACTGCCGGCCACAGCACCCGGGGATGAGCCGGACCTGCGACCCCCTCCTGGGCGAGGCAGGGAGCTGGGCACGGGGCTCCGAGGGCCCTCCTGGGTCACGAATCTGGTTTCTGTAGAGATGGCTGTGCCTCAGTGACAGCAGGGTCACTGGCTCACTCTGATGCCCCCGAAGCTGGGGATGCGTTCTCAGCCATTCCAAATTCCCTACCACGCGCTCCGCCTACTCAAATCGGCACCCCGGCCACTGCAAGTCAGGCATCTTACTTTTTAAAAAAATTTAAGTCTTTATGAGGCCATGTCTTCAGGACAGAAAGATTCCACTCCTCATGGGAGTCGCTACACGGACATCATGCAGCTTCCTTCTATGTCCCCTCCCCTTTCCTCCCTCTCCCCACTCCCTCTGTCTCTTGGTCCCCTTCTCTTTTAACAAAAATCTATCTCCCTGCTTCCTATTATTTATCTTTTACTTTGAACTTTATTTATACTTTGAGTTTCTCACATAAGAGAAACCATGTGATATTGAAGCTTGTGTGTCTGATTTATTTCACTTGACACTATGGTCTCAAGGTACACCCATTTTCCTACAAATGACTCAATGTATCCTTTTTCATAGCAGAGTAGTACTCCACCTTGTATGTGCCTTCCCCAATCTTCCCAGCCATGTAACAGTCGAGAGGCTCAGAGAGGTTAAGTAACTTGCTTCAAGTCACACAGCTTCCCAGTGATAGAGTTAGGATTCAGAACTAGAGAGGTCTGACTACTCAAGGCACTGAACCCTGAGGTCTAGAGGGTGTTTTGTTTTGTTTGATTTTTTAAACAGGAAGACTCCCTTGTCTATGCTCCGAGGGTGGAAACATGCCCACTTTCCCCAAGTGGGTCAACCAGTCACTCAGTGGACAAGAGCTGGTCGGTGTGAACTGCTCGTCAACCAGGCCCCACACTGCAGGCTGGAGCTAGGGTTCCGACCCTTCTCCTCTGTGAATCGATTTCCTTGGCCTTGGAGGCCCTACCATCTTTGAATAAGGGCACTGTCGCCCTAATCCTGAGGGAGGAAGGAACGCACTACTGAGATTCCTCGCAGAGCCTTCTACCTGCTGCCCAGTGGAGGGGTGGACCCAGCCCACCCGGCAGGGACTTCAAAGACAGGGGCCACAGACCCTGCAGGGCAGCGGGAGGCTGGAGGCTGCTGCGAGCTGCCCCTGCCCCACCAGACAGCAGGCTGGGGGCAGGTGTCACACGGGTGCACCTTACACCAGCTCAGTCACTGCTCCCGCATCTTTTTTCCCCGTCTGTAAGGTGGGTGTGGCAGACTCCAAGGGGCCCGTTCTCAGAAGAAGAAATCGAGAAACGAGGCTCCTCCCACAAACCCCAGTCCAGCGTATGTGCAGGGCTCGCCTCAGTGACACCTGTCACCGGCCCCTCCTGCCCACCCCCCACAGCACCATACCACCCCTCAAGCGCTCCCCAGCCTCAGCCCGGGCTGCGTGGCACCGGCGCTCTCCTCTGGGTCCCTCGCCCGCCCCACTAACCCTTGGTACAGTGGGAAGGAAGTGACACTTCCTTTCATGAAAAGTCACCAACTAGGAACACTGCAGCAATTACATGACAATAGCAGTGAGAGCTGGGCCCCGCCCCCTCGGCCCAGGTTGTTGGCTTAAATTTCTCCGAGCTTGAGCTGAAGCTGGAGCCCAAACAATGCCAGCCTTTGAGGCGGCCGGGCCGGGAGCGGCTGCCGGGCAGAGTACGGGCGTGGGGCTTGCTCCAGGAGGGGGGCACCAGCCAAGGGCCAGCGCTCAGGATGAGGGTGGGGGGACCCCACCACAGCACCTCCCCAGGGAGGGGAGAGGGCCAGGATCTGGGAGCAGCTGGAGCCAAAACGGTCCAGCAAGATAGCGGGGTGAGGGGACCCCAAACAGAAGCCGGCCAGCTCCCTGTCCCTCCTCACCCAGCTCGGACGTCCTGAAAGATCCTATTCCAGGATGGGATGGGGTGGTCAGAGCGGCAGTCCTGGGAGGGAGTAAGGGACTCGGGCAGGCTGTCACCCCACAGCGGAGGCACTGCCACACCTCCCCTACCTTTCCCCTCTCCTCCTGCTCCCAAGGCCACCACCCTGTGGCTTTCAAACTAGAGGGTGCCCCGGGCCTACCTAGAAGGGAGGTGGCTCCCTGGGCCCCACCCTGAGAAACAGGAGGCCACAGTGAAGAGAGAGGGACCAGGAGACTTGGAGGCCTGTGCCTTACTCCCTGCCAGACCAGAGCTGCTCTCTCTATGCCTCAGTTTCTCTGACTGTAAATCAAAGCTGGAGGCCTCCGTCTAAGACCCTTTCTACCGCTGTCACATCAAGTTCCAGGTCCGGATTGGACTGTGCGCCTCCGCTCGGGAGGCCGCGGCCACCTGCGGGCACCCAGCCCCCGACAGGTGCCGCAGTTCCAACAGTGAGGGTGGGCAGGACAAAAACACCTGCCACCCTCCCCTGAGCCCCAGGCCCCTCCTCGCCGCCAGGGGACCCTGGACTGGATCAGCGCTAAAACCGGAGACCCTGACCCTGAGGCCTGGGGCACTGCGTGGGTCGGGGGCGCGCGCCCGGGTTGCGCCTCTGGCCGGGCTGCGCGCGAGACCGAACTCCTCTCCTTCCCGGCGCCCGCAGTCTGCGCTCGGCCCGCTCCCCGTCGGGCCTCGGGAAACCCGAGAAGACCCCCGTCCCTTCCGGGGCCCCGGGAGGGAAGAGAAGGGGAAAGAAAGGCAGAAGAAAGGGGCGCAGGGGAGGAAACGGGCTGGGCAGGCGGGCAGCGGACGAGAAGCGGGGGAGGAGAGAAGCGAAAAAGGGAAGAGAGAAGAGAAAGAGCCGGGCCGGGGCCGGAGCCCGCGCGGGGCTCGGCCGGCCGAAAGCGGAACCGTGGATTCTTCAAAGCCCCCGGGCGACTTCTCCGCACCGCGCGGCCGCTTTCGGGAAACGGCGGCGGCGGCGTGGACAGCGCCCGCGCGCGGCGCCCCCTCTCGGTTCTCAGAAGCGCGGGGCTGTCACGGGGGAGGGGGCCGGGGCCCCGAGACTGCTGTCACAGCCGTCACAACAAATTCGCTGAGCCCAGCGCGAGATTGAAACCACAGCAGGAAGTGGGATGACAGCGCGCGCGGGGCTCGGACGGAGGAGTTTCGAGATAAGCGCCCGGGAAGTCCCTGGCCGCCCCAAACTTTTTGTCTTTCCTTTTTTTGTCCGCAGCGCGCGCGCAGACACTCAGGACTCACCCTCCCCGCGCCGAACTTGGGGATCCGGGGTCGTTCCGGGCCCCCAGCTCACCCCGAGCCCTCCCCGGCCCCCCACGATCCCCCCCGCAAAGCCGCACCCACGTCCGCGCTCCGGGTCGCGGCGCCTCGGCCTTCGCCCTCCCCGCAGGGCCGCCCAGCCGCTCACCCATGGTCCGCGAGATCCCGCGTCGCCCACCCGAGGACCCTCCACGCGCGCCGCTCCGGGCTCCGCGCTCTTGGCGCGACTGGCTCCCAGCGCAGCTCGCCTGCCACCTCCCTGCGGCCCCGCCCCGCAAGGGCCCCGCCCCGGCCCGCTCTGGACTCCCATTGGCTAATCCGGTTCTTTAGAGCCGGCAGGGACCACCCCACTAGACCCGAGAAAGTCTGGGAGTTGTAGTTGCGCGCTCCTCTCCACCGGTTTAGACGCGGGCACTTGTCACAGGCATCTCACCTAAGCCGGCTGAAGCAGGACACCCAGGAGTCATTGCTGCCCTAAACCTCAATTTCCCTAGAGGCAAAACTAAAGTCTTACAAGAAAAAAAAAAAGTCCTCCATGCTCTGCAGGGCACTGAGGGCTATGTGTGGTAGCCAAGTGCTTGTGACTTTGACATGAAGTGGCCCTGGGCATTTCCCAGTCATCACCCAGCCCATCCTAGGAGCTGAGCGGCTAGTGTCACCCTCGCAGGGACTAAACCAGCGAGCCGGAGCCTAAGTTCCGCGGGGTTCCAGACGCGCCTGGTGTCCCAGGTCTGCCCTTAGGGGCCAGTGTTCACATATGTCATTGTAGACAGAGTGGCAGCTACAAGCAGAAATGCAGAGGCGGGCACAACCCCCAGCCGAGCAAGAAGAGGGTGAACACAGGCAGAAGGATGCCCCCGCCAGCCATGGCGGGCACAGAGGAGGAAACCGAGTCTTGGAGTTTAAGAGCATTACGTCTCGGCGAGTAGTAGCTAGCTATGACTTGACTTGAACCCTGTTCCTAGCACACAGTAGGTACACAAAAACTGTGCCGAGAGAATTTAATATGGTGCGGCTCTGTGCATTGCACAGTACTGTCATTCTTGTTTTATAGGATAAAACTGAGACCTGAGAGATTAATTAGCTCAGGTAATACAGCTGGTAAGAGGCAGAGCTGCAGCTAAACCCAGACACGGGGGCCCAGTAGGGGAGCCCCATACCTGGCACCCACCCAGCCCCCCCGTCACCAGGCTGCTGCTCACTGGCCTTGCCTGACATGTGTGCCCTGGCCCTTTGGCCGTGGAACAGCAGCTCCCTCCCACTCAGCTGGGGCTGGCAGTGCTGTGGGCTCACAGTTGGGTTTGTCAGAGCTGGGCCCTGCAGGTTTGGTTACAGCCATCTCATTGTCCATATGTAAAAATGCCCAGTGACTGTAATTGAGCTTCCCACTTCCAGGATTACAAGCCACTGTCCCCCCAGGGCAGCTGAGACTGTGGCAGGGACACTACAATGGGTGGCCATCAGGAAGCTGAGCATTCTTCTAGTCCCATTTTGCCCGTTCTGTAAGGACTGATGGGGCTACGCGGGATGCCCAAAGTTGGGCATGGAAACCTGGATGCTGCCCTCGGGGTCACAGTCTAGACCAGCGGTGCCGAATTTATGGTATGCGTGCCACGGAGAGCACACAGAGCCTGCCTGTCATCATGCCAGTCATGTTGCCCCAGCATCACCCCCGCAGCCAAACATTCAGGTTTAATTGCAGTTGATACTTTGCGATAAACAAGTAGGTTTGGGTTGCAGTTTAGGCACTTGGTCTCTAAAAGGCCAACCCCTCCCTGCTGGATTGGATGCTCCCACTGATGCAGAGCTCACTACCTTTCAAAGCAGTAGCTCATCCCACCTCAGGATAGGGATATCCTGCCATCCAGGCAGCCGCCCATGCTCTGCCAAGCAGGGGTTATTGTGCAAAGCCTCAGCAAGTCAACACCTGCCCAGCCAACCTGGGAATGATATAATCTAAATTTAATTGCCTCCCCAGGCAACTACTCGCAATAGAAAGTAATTTATGATGGCCAAAAAATCTCGCAGAGAAAGAGTATCTCCATTTGCCTTGCCGAAAGCATTCAGTGAGCCCAGTGAGTGCTCAGGAATCTGTCTCACATGCTTCCACCCCTCCGGCAATCACTGGCTCCCAGCTCAGGGCGGCCCGGGGACTTACCTGTTCCCTAGTGTCATGGTGGTCGTCTCTCCAGAAGAAACCAGGAATAAAGACATTCTCCTGGGGGAAAACATCACGAATCAGTCAGTCCTCTTGGCACTACCCCAATCCAGTTCCCCCTGCCTCTCACTATCAGATTAGAGAGCCGGGAGTTCGGCTCAGTGGCTTACGTGCCTGTCAGGCAGGCACGAGGTTGTGAGTTCAAGCCCCAGTGCCGCAGATTAGAGAAACTGCTCCCTTTGTATTGTCACAAACACGGGTGTCCTTGGTAGAGTAAAATTTGGAACCAGGTTTTATGCGTGTCTTTAAGTAGACAGGATCCAGTTCTGATTGTCGCATTCCACAACTTGCTTTCTCAGTCAGTCACAAACCTTGGAGAGCTTTCCAGTAGCACACAGATCAACCTCCCTCGCGTAACTTCTGGGTCGCGTGCCTTCCCGTGACTGCGCACAGTTTCTTTATTTGAGCTCCTCTTAATGGCCCTTGATATTTTTTTCCAGCTCCAGGAATCCTGCTGAGGACATTCTGGCTCCCAAGTGTTTCCAGAGACTGAGTCACAGCTGCCTTCTCACACCTCTCGTTGGCCCTTCTAGAAAGAGAACCGGCAGGGGTGTAGGGTGTTTGTCAGGACCATTCAAAATCATTTGGCTAGCAGGACCAGAGAGGTCAAGTGAGTTGCACAAGGTCACACAGCAAAATCGATGCCGTTACTTCTTCTGGGACCTGCTGAGATATTCAGTGCACTCAGAAAACAGAACACACAGCCAGTTTTCTGCCCTGAGAAGCTCTGTTCCCAGGCTCAGAAGTTGCACAAGGCCCCTGGGGCCTCATTTTCAAAGAAAAAGCAAATCGGGAAGTATTTTTAATGCTGGCCCTGCCCAGCTACCCGTGCTGGCTGTCCAGGAAAGGCCTGCTTCACAGTGGCATTGGCAATTCGTGGAAAACAACAAATGCTCGAAATAGATGATACCCAGGTCCAGAAATGGAAAAATTGGCTCATGGTTTCAAATGCCTCTTTTAGAAAAAGACAAGAATAGCTTCTGGCCTTTGGGGAAGGGCTGGGGACGGGAGTGGGGCGGGAGTGACGCCGGCAGGGGATGGAGCCCAGGTCGGGACCCAGCTTCCCGTCTGGTGGAACTGTGTTCACTGTCCCCAGGGCGAGTGAGAACCAGCTTCCTGGGCTGCCCACCGGGGAGCCAGGGCCACACCTGCTACAGGTGTCCCCCGCCCTCGCCCTGCCTTCCTGCAGGCTCAGGATCGGCTTCTTTGTTGGATGGAGGCTTGGTTGGGGCCACCTCCCCATCCCCTTCCTAGCCAAATCCCAGCAGGGTGGGGACCCCAGCTTTCAAAGTTCTAGAACCTGAAAGGTGAAAGTCTGAGTCTCCTGGGGATGGCAGGGCCAGGAGAGAAAATTAGGGTTTGTACACACACACACACATACCTACACATTCTGTCGGCTGTGTGGCCTTGAGCAAGGTGCTCAACCTCTCTGGGCCACTTCCGGTGCCTCTTCTGGAAAGCAGGGATAACGCTTCATTTATGTGCACATTCCTTCATCTAACATGTGTCACAGGGTCCTACTGTGTGCCAGCGCTGAGCCACGGCCAGAGCAAAATCCCTAAGCTTGTGTAACAGAAATGCAACCCTTGCCGACCCCAGGCTGAGCAGAGGTCTTTTGTGTTAGAATGTGCCGAAATGCCTGTGACCAGATTTCCCCATCAGACACTGCACCAGCATCTTACTTGGCCTATTTGTGTGTGTGTGTGTGTGTGTGTGTGTGTATGAGTGTGTGTGTGTGTGCGCGAGTGTGTGTACCAGGGATTGAAGCTGGGGCCTTCATGCCAAGCTGCACCCACAGCCCTCTTTGAACTTTTACATTTTGAGACAAGTTCTCACTGACTTACTAAATTGCCCAAGCTGTGAACAAACTTGCCACCCTCCTGCCTCAGCTTCCCAGACTGCTGGGACCATAAGTGTTCACCGCTATGTGCAGCTTTGGTGTCACCCCAAGCCCTGTAAAGTGGACACTGTGGTCCCCAGAGCATCCTGTGACACTGAGGAACAGAGAATAAATTCTGTGCATAAGTTTCTAGACTTGGCCACAAATAGGAAGGAAAAAGGACCATACGCTGGGTCCCGGGATCAGGGTGATGACAGCCTGATTCTTAGTGTCACGCTGTGTCACAAGAGGTAAATCTAGACTGAGGTCCATACAAAATGCACTGGGGAGCTGGGCATGGTGGCGCACGCCTGTAATCCCAGCACTCGGGAGGCTGAGGCAGGAGGATCATTGCACATTCGAGATCAACCAGGGCTACAAAGTGAGCTTGAGATGAGCCTGAACTGCATAGCAAGACCTGCCTCAAAAAAAAAAATAAATAAATAAAAATAAAAAAAATAAAATAAAATAAAAATGCCCTGGGCACAGAATTTGTCATCAAGTAGGGTCTGTGTCCTCAGCCCTATGTTCTGTGACTGTCCCTCCCATTTGATAGATGGGTAAACCGATGTATGTAGTAGGTGCCTGACTTCAGCCTGCCAGGCAGAGGTGGGGGTAGGGGCTCTAAATGTTGGGTGAGCAACTGGTGCCAGAACTACATTTCCCAGGATGCAGAGCGGGGGCGGGGCCTCACGTAGCCAGCGTGTAATTTCTTGGCATTAAAAAAAAGTGCGGCGGGGGGAGGGTGCGCGGGAGCAAAAGTAAAGAGAGAAAGTATCAAAGCCTCAAGCGTCACATCTAGGAATAGCCTCGGAGTTGGGCCAAGTCATTATAGACGATGAGTAATCCGGTTAAGTCATTTCTCTAAACATCATTCCTTGTAAGAGAATTAAAATATCAGCTTACATCAGAGTGGGGGGAGGCGGCTCCAGGGGGCCGGCGAGCGGCTGTGCTGGACGCCAGCAGCCATGGCTCGATGCCAAGGCGCTGCCAGCTGTGCCTGGGCGCTGGCCAGGGACTGGCGACCAGCGGGGGCGGGGAGCACCAGGCCTGTTTCCTCCGCTGCAACGGAGTTTGGGTCTGCTTCCTCTCCGCGGAGTCACGTCCCTCGTGGGGGCGGCCCTGCGAGGGGTTAGGCCGGAGGAAGCTGCCCCCACCACGTTAATATCTGGACATCGTCATGGCCACCCACAGCCTGGTGACACGGATGGGGCAGGGACGGGAAGATCTGATTTTCTGCTAGACCTCCAGGAAAGTTATGGAGGAGGGTGGGGCTTCATGGCCATTTTCCCCCTTTGTTTTCAGTTGCCCTGTATTGGGGGGACACAGGCTAGGGCAGCCCCTAGACTTGTGAGGTGAGGGTTGTGGGGGCACTGGCTTTGACCTCCTGAGGACAGGACTGTAATGAGCTGGGGCGGGGGCTTAAAACTCCCTCCTGTCCTCAGGGTGCTGCCCTCTCCGCCAGGCACCAGAAACTGCCCCCAAGCCCCGGTGTCCCCACTTGCAGGTGGTGTGACCCGCGATGAGTTAGTCACTGTGGCTAGCCCCGTTTTCCCACGTGTGCAGCGGGGTGAGCAGTATCAGGCTTGCAAGATTACTGTGCAAGCAAGAAAGCGGCCTTCAGCAAGCGGGCCCAGGGCTGTGGCGGCAGCGGGCGGGGACGCGGCCTCCAACCGTGCAGGGTCTGAGAGTGTTCGTCCACCCTCTGCTGCCCGTGACACACTGCTGCAGACTGGGTGAGTTAGAAAGCCAGGAGGGTCGCTTGGGTCACGGTGCTGGAAGTGCAAGGTCGAGAAGCCACATCTGGGGACGGCCTTTTGCTAGCGGCCTCAGGGAACATACCTGTGTTTGTGTCTCTTTGATCTCCCCCTCTTACAAAGCCACCAGGATTCAGTCATGGGAACCCCACCTCATCTAACCCTAATCACCTCCCAAAGCCCCATCGATCAACACCAGTGGTGGTCACAGATTGGGACTAAGTGTCAGCCCACGAACCCCTGCCAACCACAGCGGTGAGCTTTGGAACTGGTAGAAGAGATCAAGAAAGAAAGAACCCCCGACAGACCCAGTCACCCCTGAAGTGCATGGATCTCTTCCCCACACTTGGACCTTGTCCTGGCCACATGCATATCCCTTGTCCTCTGCCCACCCAATGGGAGGCCTTGGTGACCTGCACCTGGGCCCTGGGACGCCCCACCTGATCAAGTTTCCCAGATTCATGAAGCGGCTTCAATGTCCGCAGGTCCCTGGGCTGGGGAGGTGAGTGTCCAGAGTCTGCTGGGATGCCCAGAGCCAGGGAAGAATTGCAGAGTTGAGTGACTGCCCCCAGACGGAGTGGTCCCCACTCACCCCTTGAATCCTGGGTGTCCAGGCTTTGGGAGGCTGATCCAGTGCCTGCTCCCCAATGTACTCAGGGGGCTTTGCGATGTGGAGACAAAGCAGCCAGGCTTGCTGTGGTCTGGGGTCAGTCAGCTCTAAGAATGTGGGATCCCACAGAAGTTTCCTACTCCCCCATGGCTCCCACATTCCATCTCAGCCCCCAAGGCCAGGCCTCTGCTTTTTGTGTCTTGGTGTGACCCACCCTGGTGACTGCTACAGGCTGACCCAGCCCGGCCTTCCTGAGGGTGTGATGATGTTAGTCTGAAAAGGTGCTGGACAGGGGTCACTCACAGTGGTCCCCCTCTTCCCACCGCTGACATGCATCTTACAGCTACTGCACCCCGGGGGCCTGGGTGCCCAGCTGGGGTCACACAGCTGTGCATGTGCACATGCATCTCGCATGCAGAGACACCCACAGCTCATACGAAGGCCCGATAAGCATGGACACACTCACTGCAGCTCCCCGCTGAGCCTGCAAGGCCCTGAGGCTCCTGCCTCACTTCGGGGCCCACCCTGGCCCACTGTGGACCCCTTCCTCTTCCCTGCTGCCCACTGGGGCTGTGGGATCTTCCCCCAGGGGCCTGGGAAAGCACTGATTGATCAGAAGCACCTTCTCTCCCTGCCTCAGCCTCACCCCGCTCATCCAAACCTGCCCCAGTGGTGCAGACCCTTCTTGACAAATCCAGCAATGCTGCCACGTGGGGTGGCTGTCCCCCAACACCCATGCTCTGTTCCCGCACCAAGCACTGCACATAGAGATGATTAATCTTGATCACCACTTGATTGAATTCAGAGACTACAAGAGGCAATTGCATCACAAGGGCTCTACCTTTATCCATAAAATGATTGTGTTATTGGAGGTGGTAGAGATTTAGCAAGGCCTAGTTGAAGGGAGCGGGTCTTAGGGTGTGATCTTGGGGCCATACCTGGTCCCTGGCCCCTTCTTCTCTGGCTTTTTCCTTTTCTCTCTACTTCCTGGCCATCATGGGTGGGCAGTTTTCCTCCACCTTGTCTTTCCACCGTGATGATTCTGCCTCATCACTGGCCCAAAAGCAGTGACCATGGACTGAAGCCTCTAAAACCGTGAGCCACAATAAACCTTTTTTCTTTTAAGCTATTCTCTGAAATTCTGTCTCCATGATGAGAAGCTGGCTCACATGCATGCTGTTCCTCTGTCTGCAGTACCTCCCTGGCTGGCTCGCTCCACCACATCGGCCCCAGGAGCTGCTGCTCAACCTTCAAGGCTCCAGCCAAAGCAGGTACCTTGGTGTCACCATGTTCCCAGCACACAGCTCTCTGTGACATTTGTCACATTGTGTTCAGTTCCATGCCATGATGTGCCTGGCCAGAAGCTACCGAGCCCCTCTCCCTAGTTAGGAGCCGTGTGGCTGGCAGGGCCACTGTGTCTGGTCTGCTGTTCTGCCACGATTAAGAAACCGAGGTTCCAAGTGGGTCTTGTCTGAGGTCTCTCAGTGGGTTCAGAAGCACCTTCGGTGGTTAAGGGCAGGACGGTCCGTGTGTCTCCGGAGTCCTGGTCTGGGTGACTCTGCAGGCCAGGTCCCTGCGCCAACCCTCTGGCTCTAGGCTGGAAGCTACAGTCCTTGGCTGTGTCCCCACTGCTGCTGGACCCTCAGTAAAATGGGGAGCAGGATATGAGCCCCAGCTCCACGCAGGGCTCCTTGATCTCAGCTCCAGGGAGACCCTGACCCACTTGTCACTATAAGAGGGAGGCTGGCGACACGCAGTAGCGTCCCTCTGGTGGATAGTGGCCCACCTGGAGAGATGGGGAGGGGTTGGCCATCTTCCTCCCTCCAGAGAACAAGTGCTCCAGACCCATTAACTCCTGGCTGATGACATCGGGGTGGCACCTCCTAGTGTGGTGACACGCACTAGATCAGCTATTTCTTCGCTCTCTCTGCAGTAGGAATTGAACCCCTGACCTCATGCATGCTAAGCAAGCACTCTACTCTGAGTTGCACCCCCAATCAAATGAGCTGTTTCTCACAGAACCTTAGAACTGTACAGGAAACACCCCATAAACACACAGCTCTCATGGCAGCCCAGGGCAAAGCAGAGGCCTAGAGGGGGTCCTGGTGGGGACCCAGGAAAGCTGAATCTGGATCACACACAGCAGATAGGCCGTCAGGTCCTGGAAGGGCCCAGCCCAGCCCACCCTCCCTCCTTCGGCATGCGTGTGTCATATTTGGGGGCTTTTTAAAAAATAAACAAGGGTTGCATGAAACCCCTGATATTCTGGGTAAGTTTTGAAACAGCTCAGAAATCCCCTCCTCCTGTGTGAGTCAGTTGGGGGAAGCAGTAGCAGAGCTGCAGGCGGCTAAGAGAAAAATTCTGCAAAATAACAGCTGGGCAGCCCCGTGTCCCCAGGGATTTGAAATATTTGTGTCCCAGGGAGGTGCAGAGGCCTAAGAGCCCCAGAGATGGGGGGCACTCAGTCCTGAAAATGTCCCTGCTGCCCCTCGCTGGCATGGCTGGAAATGGAAACTGCTAGGGACACCTCAGGCAGTGGGCCGGGGTCCCTCAAGCCTTTGACTTTTCCCACAAGGGCGCCTCCACGCTTCTTAGGAAATAGCAAATTCTTTCCAAGCCCCACGCAGTCCCCAACGACCCTTGGCTCCAGGGCGCCACCACTGTGGAGCTGGCGGACAGAGGAAGCGGCTGGGACCGAGCCGGTGGTGGCCGCGCGGGCAGAGGACGGGAGGGGGGCCAGGCGGGTGAGGGGGTTTCGGAACGCGCTTTCCTTGCTCGGCCGGATCTGAGTCAAAAGGAGGTGCTGGCTCAAACTGAAAGAATAATTCGGTTAGCCGAGGCCGCCAATATTTCTCTGAGGCTCGAGCGACTGCCGGGCAGGGAGCGCCAGGACTGCAGAGTCACTGGCCCCTCGGGGCTCGCTGAAAGCCCCGCGCCACACACAGTTCCTCTTTCCACCCAGGGAAGGCGCAGGGCAGGAAGGGCCGCCCCGAGCCAGTACTGGGGTCTCAGGCAGAGGGCGAGGGGCTTCCCCTGTCCCCCAGGCCTGGCCCTGCGCTCGCCCATCTCAGGCCACTCCACTGGCCTCCCCTGGCTCTGTCCCCTCAGCTAGTCCTTGCCCACCAGCTTGCAAAATCCTGCACCACCCAGCAGGGTAGAGGGGCAACCCTTTCGTGGAAGTTTCCAGTTGGTCTGCCCATGCTGAACCTACTGGTGCCCCATTAGGAGACCAGCTCAAAGCCAACTGGAAGAGAAACACTTGGGTCCGGGCGCCACCTCCATCCCACCGGCCTCACCCCTCACCCCATCTCACTGCCAGGCCCCTGGCCGGCCGTGCCCACTCTCCACCCACCATCCGCACGGTCACCCTGAGGCCAGGAAACTGAACTGACACTGGAGAGAAACACTGATTTTTACACGCAAGAGGTGATCAAACAGGGTGAATGATTATATTTACAAATTTATAACAGTAAGAGACACATTGCCATGAGTGCCCTCGGCCGCCCCCCTCACTTGGAGCACACCCCGAAGCAGCGCTGGAAGCCCTCCTCTGTGGGTGTCTCTATGAGGTGTGACCAAAGTTCAGTGAAAGCTGTGGCTGAGAGCCGGCCAACGAAAGGCGGGCTCGTGAAACCCTCTCGGCGCATCCCCGCCCGCCTTATTCCCTGCACCTGGCGCCATGGCGCTTCTGGCTCTTTCTCCAAGGTCAAAACGATCATGAAAGGGAAATGCCGTGACTTGATTCAGGACATCGTGGCTCAAGGTGTGAGCTGCGAGAGCCCAGCTGAAGGCACTCAGCAAAGGGGACTGCCAGCACTACTGCAGACAGCGGCAAGGACGAGGGGATCCGGGGGTGGGGAGTGAAAGGGAGGAGGAGTTTGCGGAGATTTGCGGCAGTGTGTCCTTCACCGGAACACGTTTAGAAAAAAACAAATAAATAAAAAGTAAGCGTTCACTGTATTTTTTGATCACGTCGCATTATTCTCATCTAATCATCTTCAGGCTGCACTCTGAGGGTGGGGTGGGTCGGCTGAGACCTGGGGCTCCCCTCACCAGCTGGTCCGGCCTGAAGGTCCCCGGTGCGGATTTTGGGCCCTCCAGCTGCTAGCTGTCTTCAGTCTTGAGAGGTGGCTTAGGTTTTGCAGACTCAGAACCTTTGCGGCCCGGGGACCCTGCTGGATGCCGCGGCATCCTGACCTCAGGACAGGTGTAGACGCGGTGCCGCTGCTTCATCTCCCCCATCGCCTGAACACCTGCCCGGCCCTGCTGCCGCCTCAGCGCAAAATCCGCCGTGTAAGCAGGGGCCACCCTGAGCTCTCAGGCAGGCCGGGTGCACAGCTGCTCCGGCTCAGAAGCGTCCTAGAGGCGGTGAGATGGCTGGACGCAGGGTGGCACGCAGGGCCTGGCTGGCACGCGCCACCCGCAAGGACGAGCACAGAGGGCGGCCGAGGTCAGGGCCCGCAGGGTCAACTGGCACCAGAAGAGGGGGAAGGCACCTGCCGGCAACCTCCGCCCCGGGTCCCCAGTGCTGCTGCTCCCGGGCAGGGCTGGGGGACCCTGAGGAAGACCTGGCATTTGGGACCCGCTTTAGTTGCTATAGCGTGGGGAAGCTGGGGGGCATCAAGGTCCTGTAGAGGATCAGCTCCTAATACTGATAGGAGGTATGTTCAATACCGTGACGAAGCTGGGGATATAGCTCAGCAGCAGGAGCACCTGCTTGACAAGTGTGAGGTTGTGAGTTTGATCCCTGGTACCAAAAATAGACAAATAAATACACAAATAAATAAATATCATGTGGGTGGTTTGGGGGAGCCACCTAGTGACCCCAAGGAATGAAGGATTCTTGGTTCTGGCAGACAGCTGGGAGCATCCCTCCTTTTTATTCCCACCTTCTTTATATTTTTTGGGTGGGGAGGAGGAGGGAGAGGGTCTCACCATGTAGTTCAGGCTAGCTTTGAACTCATTATGTAGCCCAGGCTGGCCTCAAACTTGTGATCCTCCTGCCTCAGCCTCCCAAGCGCTGAGATGACAGTTGTGCACTACCACGCCCAGCCCGGATCTGCCTTCCGAGGTGCTGAAGGCAGGACAGACAGCAGGAGGCTCTGCCTTGCTGTGCCACGACTGGGAACCTCTCTGGCCCAGCGCCCACACACGGGTCGGTCACTGAAGGAGGCCAAGGGCTGCCCTGGACCTGGCCACGTGCGTCAGCACCCCACGATCACCCAGCTGCCCCTTGGAGCACCGTGCCAGGGCATGGAGGGTGCTGAGTATACACGGGTGCGGGCACCAGGCTTGCTTCACGTGGGACAGAGCATCCCTCTTTGCTTGACCGTCAGTCTCACTTTAGTCCTAAAGGGACCAAGTGGGCAGAGGGAGACCAAGAATCCTAGGCCATGTGCCCAGGGGAACGGAGGTGGGAAGGGTCCTGGGTCCTGCTGGACTCCGGAATCTAGCGACCACTTCCTGCTTCCCATTACCACTCCCACCTGGGTCCCTGCTTGGTCTTTTTTTTTTTTTTTTTTTGGCTACTGGGAATCGAACTCAGGACTGTGCGCTTGCCAGGCAGGTGCCTGTGCTGCTGAGCTATATCCCCGGCCCCAGCTGAGGACTCTGCTGGTCTCTGGGGAGCCCCAGGAGCCCCATAAGGGGGCCTTGGTCCTGGGGTCATCAGGGAGCTCCTTGAGATGGTCCTCAGGCCTTTGCATATGCTGTCGCCTGATTTCACAGACAGGAAACCTAAGGTCCAGAGCAGACGAGGGGCCAGGTCAGGGCCACACTGCAGCTTGGTGGCCACGTACTATCTTGCACCTGCGTGTACTGCTTTCTCAGCTCTGCAGGCAGCATCGAGAGCTGACCCAGGAGAGGGAGCGGGTGGGGAGGGGACCCCATGGCCGCTTGTGGCCCACATACCTCAGCTCTGACCGGATGCTTGGAGGGAAGTGTATTTTTGTTACCTTTTGCATGGCATGAATTCAGAGAATACTGTTGCTAATTTCTGCACATTTTTTCTTCCTGTGGTCTGGGCTGTTTACCGAGATCTCTGTTAATCAGTACATCAAGTTCGAGGTGCACAGGACCTTCTGGGGAATTCACTTTTCTGGGTATGCGAGGGTTAACTGGAAACTTGTCTTCCTAGACTTTGTTGAAAACTTTTCTACAAATGATGTGCATTTCCCCAACTTCATATTTTGAAAAGTTCCACTACTTTCTAAATATGTGACCTTGGTTAAGTTACCTAACCTCAGTAACCTCAGTTTCCTTATCTCTGAAATGTGTATGGCAATCACTCTCGAGGCTGCGAAAGGAACTTGAAAGAGGAGCAGGGTTCAGCACACGCGCTGTGTGCCTCGGCCACCGTGCCACGGTCCGGCTGTCGTCCCCGTCACCGACTGACCTACGGAGTCAGGGCAGCACGAAGGGTCTCTGCAGGGACTGAGGATCAGGGTTTGGACACGGCTACAGGGATGCTGGGAGGAACGGGCGTCAGCCTGTGGCTCTGTCCCGGCGGAGTCCTCCCAAGGAGACCACCTGGTGTAACTGGCTGCTTTCTCCCAAAGGCCCCTGCGGCCTGTGCTTGTGATGAACAAGGACCTGCATGCTCTTCACTGGAGTTTGTCACATCTCCTCTGGGGAGGGTCCGCTGGCCTGGATTCCATGCCCTTGGGACACAGCCCAGGACCCACTCTTCCCATGAAGGGAGGGGGCTCGCCCATCAAGGAGGCAAGGCCAGCTGTGGGTGCGGCCCAGGTGGTCTGGAGGGGTCCTCCCGCCTCGGCCTCCCAAGTGGCATCACCACCCCTGGACAAGGAACTCGACGACCCAGACTGTGAGTTGAGGGCATGCCCTGAAGCAGGGAGTCCCTGGTCGCTGTTTCCGCTGGCTTGGAGGGGCACTGGAGAGGGTGCTGCACTGCCCCTCAGAACAAAGGCCACGATGAGGCGCAGACTCCTCTTCAGTGAAAAGGCACCGGGGTCAGAGTCAGATCGACTCCCAGCCCTGCCCCTGCTGTGTGACCTCGGGCCCTCACTGTGCTGATCTGTAAAATAAGGACAGTCATCTCTCGTGTCATAGGGGACTGGATGCAGGAGCCCCACAGACACCAGAACCCAGGGACACTCAAGTCCCTTCTGTAGAATGGTGTAGCGATGGCCCCCATGGACCTGTCCCCTATGCTCTGCCCCAGGTCTACATGGCTTACAACCAAGTTGGTGCCAGGGACATAGCTGTCACTGCACACTGTGCGGGAGCAGTGGCGAGGAAGGCGTCTGCACATGTGCAGTACCGCTGTGGTTTCCCTTTTTTTTTTTTTTAGAATATCTGGACCCACAGTTGAATGACAGACTAAGAAACACAGGCACAGGGGCTAACTTCAGTGGGGTGGGATAAAACAATATGGTGAATGTTTAAATAAAGAAAATTATCACAGCCAGCCGGGCGTGGTGGCGCACGCCTTTAATCCCAGCACTCGGGAGGCTGAGATAGGAGGAGCGTTGTGAGTTCGAGGATGGCTTGGGCTACAACATGAGCACAAGGCCGGCCTGAGCTACATAGTGTGACCCTGCCTCAAAAAACTAGGGCTGGGAGTTTGGCTCAGTGGCTTAAGCGCCTGCCTAGCAGGTGTGAGGTTGTGAGTTCAATCCCTGGTGCCACAAAAAAAAAAAAAAAAGAAAAAGAAAAAAAAAAAAGAAAAGAAAAGAAAGAAAATTATCAAGGTAAGACATATTGCCGTGGCTCCCCTTCGAAATACTCCTCTGGCTTCGAACACACTTCTCCCAACCCTCTTGCCTCTTTCTGAAGCAGCACTGGAAGTCCTCTTTCATGAGTGTCTTTAAGTGCATTGTGGTGGCTGCTTCCATATCTTCAGTTGATTCCAAATGTTTACTTTCGCTGGTCATTTTGATTTTGAAGAAGAGCCAGCAGCCACACGGTGTCAGGCCGAGTGAAGAAGGGGGATGAGGACGCACCATCATGTTTTTGTTCGACAGAAACCGCCATAAATGTTTTGAATTCATTCAAAACCACTCACGAAAGAGGACTTCCCGAACTGCTTCAGAAGGTGGTGAGAACACTGGGAAAAGTGTTGTTGAAGTAAGAGGGACTATTCTGAAGGGGATTAATGGCGATGTGTCTTTTGCTGTAATAATTTTTTTATTTAATGCCAGGCATGGTGGCATACACCTGTAGCCCCAGCACTCAGGAGGCTGAGGCAGGAGGATCTCTGGTGAGTTCAAGACCAGCCTGAACTATATAACAAGACCTTGTCTTAAACAACAACAACAAACTTTTTAAAAAACTGAAACATTCACCGTATTGTCTGTTCACACCTCGTATTACCTCTGGGCTTGATGTGAGGACACTGAGATGTGTGAGAAATCAGCTGTCTGCCCCGTTCTAAGAGCTGTTGGTTCCTTTAGTGGCTAATTTATACTTCTCCTTGACTTAAAGGAGACAATGAACCAGTATGCTTTATGTCCTTCCCAAACAATGCCAAGGTTCTTTTAAGCATCAACTCCAATTACCTACCTCCCATTTTCCATATATCACCACCTAACGTTTTGTTTCCATCTCATCTCCAATACTTAGTATTGTTATTGAAGAAAAGTCGAGGACTATTTCGGTGTAGGCACGAACGCCAACGCAGGCTCACTGCGGCAGGCAGAATGTTCCCGAGGCAGAGACACTCACGTCCCAGGGGGCAGCCCGACCTTGCCACGCCCCCACAAGGGCAGGGTCTAAATCTTCTCTTGCCTCTCGGCTGCCCTCGCCGACTTGTTTACAGAATGGTGCAGCTGGGACAGAAGAGGCTCTGCACCTTTCTCCCCACCCCGTTCCGTGGACCTCTTGCTCCGGCTCTTACACTGGGGAGGCGCTTATAGGGCCCACGTCAGCAGCGCCCACGGAGCCGGGCCTCTGGGCTCCGAGCTCAGCTCTCAGACACTGAGGCGAAGAAGCCCCCAGGTACTTCCAGCCCTCGGTCTTCTGAGTCTTGCTCCGCTGTTTCAGGTTCTGCAGCTGAGGAAACAATCACGCCATCTTTGCTGCGCCCCGCGAGGGTTCCTGAATCTGTGCAGAAAATGCAAAGGTTGGTATTTGATAGGATTTACATCTAGGTGTTCCCCAAGAGCCCCACGCACTAGGATCACGGGCCGGGCTTTGGAAGGCGATTGGATTATGGGGGCTTGCAGATGATTGGCTGCTAGGAGGTGGGGGCGTGGTCTGGAGAGGCGGGTCACTGGGGGCGTGGCCTGGCAGAGTCCCTCTCCCTGCCCGGTTCCTCCTGTGTCACTCAGCTTCCTGTCCGCCATGCTGTGAGTAGCTGTCCTCCGCCATGTCCCAGTGCCACGCTGCTCTGTCTCAGAACCAGCTGACTACGGGCTGAAACCCCTACAAACGGTGAGCCAACAAAACCTCTCCTGCTTGACGTTGTGGGTGGTGGGTATTATGTCTCAGCGATAAGAAAGGGATTTGGGACGATTCCTGACACCCCAGACGATAACTGGGGACCCTCACGATTGCACACCTTTCCTGAGTTCGGTTTCCTTCTTATCAATATGCGTGCTTTAGTAATTCTCTCACTGAAAATCTCGAGTGATCCTCGGTGGTCATTCAGATATCTTCCTGTCTGCAAATACCTCCCCAGGCCTTACTCCTGGATAATGATTTTCATGGATCTAAATTTGAATGTGATGGTTACTTTCCTTCTGCACATTGGAGGAATTATGCTTATTGTTGTGTGGTCTCTATTAAGGTGGAAAGTTGCCTCCAATAAATCTAATTATTGCTCCTGCTCTAGTTTGGAGCATAAGTGGCCTCCAACAGTGCACAAAGTAGTCTCGCTCCCCAGGGTGGCGCTATAAGGAGGAGGTGTCTAATGGAAGATCTTTAGGTCATTGGCAACGCTGCTGGAGGAGACAGTGGGGCTGCATTCCCTTGCTTTCCTCTGAGTGGCTTTGCTGCCCCCAGAATGAACTGCATTGCCAAAGCAGCAGGGCCATCTGATCATGAACTGAAAGCTCTAAAACTATAAGTCAAATACACTTTTTTTCTTTATAAATTGATTACCTCAGGTATTTGTTACAGTCACAGAAATCTAATAAACGCCTATCAAAATACTTACTCTATCTATTATCTATGTACCTCTGCCTTTGCAGTACTGGGGATTGAACCCAGGGTCTCCTTCTGAGCTATAACCCCACCCCTCTTCATTTGTCTCACTTAGTCATTCAGTTGCCGAGGCTGGGCTCAAACTCGTGATCCTCCTGCCTCAGCCTGCTAGAGTGCTGGTATTACAGATATGCACCTTCACGCCCAGGGCAAACTTCCTTTTAAATGAGCCATATTTTTTTTCTGATTATTTTTAAGATTTCTTTTTGGTGTTCTGCAGTGTCCTTGTGTGCATTTTATTTGTGTTTATCTTGCTCAGGATTCAATGTGACTTTTCGATCTGAAAGTTTAATCTAGTCTAGTTCCCATTCTAGAAAAATTCCATCTATTGTCCTTCCAAATATTACAAATATTGTCTTTCTCCCATTCATTTTGAGTTTTTCTCTTGGAACTCTTCATTTGCAACTCAATTTTCTCATTTTGTTATCCACCTCTCTTACCTTTCCTTTCACATATTGTAATTCTTTGATAGAGGGCCGCATCCCGAGGAATTTTGCAGACTGTTTTCAGTCATATTCTCAATTCAAATTGTTTAAAAATTCAGTGATTATATTTTTCATTCTCTTGATTCTTTTTAAAAGCTGTCCTTTTTCATAGCATCCTGTTCCTTTACTGTCATTGTATTTCTTCCTTTATATTTTTACTACACTTGATCTTAGCCAAAAGGCCGAGAAGTGATCCTTTATATTTTTAACAAGTTGATTTTGTGTCTCTTTCAGGTTTTCCTATTATCCCAAGTTCACCCCCCACCCCCACTTTTTTTTTTAACAAGTTCCCTGTATGTTGCCCAGGTTGGCCTCAAATCCTGGAACTCACAATCTTCCTGCCTCAGCCTCTTGAGCAGCTAGAATTATAGATGTGCACCATGATGCCCAGCTCCCACAGGCTGGGACAGGTTGCTTTTCTTCTTCGTTGCCCCTGCTGGGCTTCTCTCATGGTGGATAGTTTTCTCATGTGACCAGTGGTTGTTGGGGGTGAACTCATCTTCAGGGGGATTGTGGTGTCCCTTTGAAGTCCTGTGTATCCTGGGTTGTAAAAGTGTCCTCAGAGATTGTCTTGGTTACTTTCCTCTCACTGCTGGGACAAAATACCTGATGCCCAAAACGAAAGAAGGAAAGGTTTATTTAGCTCAAAGTTTGTGGAGGTTTCAGTCCATATTCAGCTGGCTCCAAGGCAGGGTGGCGTGGCACTGGGGCAGCCATTTATGGCAGCAGCAGGCACCAAAGGTGACAAGAACAAAAAGGGAAGAGCACGCCTCCTCCCCTCCCTTATATTGTAGGCCGGCTCCCCACCCCTGGGTGGGTGCAGCACTCACCGCCAATCCCAGTGCTAGACAATGAACCAATCACAAATGCTAGACTCAACTGCCTTTGAAAGGCCTGCCCCCCATGACTGCATGAGGCTTTGGGGAGACATCCAAACACAAACCATAACATTCTGCCTCTGGACCCCCAAAGACTCATGCACATCCTTTATGCAAAAGACATTTAGTCCCTCTCTAAAAGTTGCCAAAGTCCTAACAGTTTCAGCATTACCAAAAAGTCCAAGTCCCAAGCCTCCTCTGGGATCTAAAGCAAACTCTTTAACTGCAAACCCCTGTTCAAATGAAAACAAAGTTAAACACTTCCAACATTCAATGGCACAAGATAAACATTTTCCTTCCAAAAGTTACAAACAGGAGGATACAAAGGTATGGAACCAAAGGAGTCCAAAATCTAGCAGGGCAAACATTAAGTCCTATAGTTCCATGTCCAGCATCTGAAGCAGTCTGGTTGTGAGCTCCAAAAGGCTTGAGTGACTCTACCCCATGGCAGTTCTGGTGGCTGTAGCTCCCATGGCTTCTCTCTTGGACTGGCTTTGCTCCCTCTTTGCAGGTTTTTGTAGATGATCTATGCTCCTGGCTTTTCCAAACTTCTCCATTGCACCTTTGGCTTCACACTAACAGCTTCACACACTGCCCTCTCAGGGGCACACTGCCTGGCCTCCTAGGCCTTCTGAAATCAGGGTGGAAGCCTTTTTAATCTCAGAACGCTTGCATGCTGCATGTGCCTAAAGCCAGTGCCACCTGGATGATGCCAAGGTCCACTGTCATCTGAAGCAGTAGCCAAGCTGTCCTCTCTCTTGGCCATAGGGGTCAAGTGCTTGGATTGCTGAGCACTCTGAACCTGATGGTGAGGAACAGATTCTCAAGGCCACCACCATTCTGTAACCTGGTGCTCTGTGGCTTTCTCCTCAAAGCAAAGTCTTTCACTTCTGCAGTTTTGAGGCTGCAAAGGGTAAAAACCCATCGCTTCCTGTGATGCCCCCAGGCCATCTTTTCTATTCTTCTGTTCCTTCTCAGCAATGGAGAGCTCACCTCTATCTTTGCAGTCCACAGCTTTACTGGAGCTTTTTTTTCCCGGCTACACTCACAGTGTTTTAAATCATCCTGCTGGGTTCTTTGCTCTTGATTCACAACATAAATCTGGCTAAGAGCCCCCAACAATAGCCATACCACCACCTCAACATTCGACTGCCTTGAAATTTCTTTTGCCAGATTAATTAGTCCACTGCCTTTAATCTCAGTCTCAGGCAAAATCTCTGGACAGGAGCAAAATATAAACAAACTTTCTGCCAAGACATAACACACATCCTCTGCAGTCTAGCAGCCAATGCAGTCCTTCCTAGCAGAAACCTCCTGAGCTGGTCTTTACTGATTTTCTGCTCTTCTGAGCTCTGACCAGAATCTCCCATATAGAACAGCATAAACTGTTCCAAGGCTACTTATTCTTTCAGGTGACATCTCTTGAACTTTTCCAAACTCTTCCCACAAGCCATTCCCAAAGGCTTTTGAACCACATGGTCAGGTATAGTCACAGCAATGACCCCACTCCTGTAGTACCAAATTCTGTTTTGGGTACTTTTCTCATTGCTGAGACAAAATACCTGATGCCCAAAATGAAGGAAGGAAAGGTTTATTTAGCTTACAGTTTGTGGAGGTTTCAGTCCATACTCAGCTGGCTCCAAGGCAGGGTGGCGTGGCACTGGGGCAGTCATTTATGGCAGCGGCAAGTACTAAAGATGACAAGAGCAAAAAGGGAAAGAGCACGCCTCCTCTTCTCCCTTATATTGTATGTTGCTACCCATCCCTGGGCGGGTGCAGCACTCACACCACCAATCCCAGCTCTAGACAAGGAACCAATCACAAACCTTAGACTCAGCCGCCTTTGAAAGACCTGTCCCCCATGACTGCATGAGGCTTTCAGGGGACATCCGAACACAAACCATAACAGAGATGTTTTTCATTTGTTTTGCAAAGTTCTAAGAGTTCAACTTTCCATCTTGGGATCCTTTGCCATGTGGATATCATGCATTTGGATGTCATCTCCATGGATAGTTCTGGGTTCAAATTTTTATTTTTCCCAGGAAACTTCTGCCACCCAGAGCCCTGAGCCAAGACAAGACTGTTGATCACTCCCCTGGATTGGCAAGTACATTCTCCTCCCAGGGTTGGTGACTTTTCCCTCACTGGGACCAAGTGCCTGACACCTTCACTTAGAGAAGAGGTTGATTTGAGCTCATGGTTTCAGAGGGTTCAGTCCATGGGAGTCAGCTCCAAGGCAGAACCACTATGGCGGAAGGGTGTAGCAGAGGAGAGCATCTCAACTCATAGCAGCCAGGAAGCAGAGAGTAGGGAAAGATTCACAGCAAGAGATCTACCCCACAAACACATGCCCGTCAACTGACCCACCTCCTCCAACCAGGCCACCTAACAGTACACTCAGCTATGAGCTCATTAATGGATAGGAATCCATTGAAGATTAGTGCCTCATAATGAAGTCACCTTCCAAAGACACATGGGGCTGTGGAGAAGAGATTAGAGCTGAATTTGAGGGGAAGGAAGGCTACGGGCCCAGGGTGGGGATTAGAGGCAGGTTGTGACTCATCAAGAACAGTGAGAAGTGTCCTAGACCCCTTGAAAGGGGTGACTGGCTGAGGTAGAATTTAACTTTCTCTTTTATGCTGAAATACACTGTAGCCCCTCCCCCATGCTGATACCCTGCATGATTCAGTACTAGACAGGGCTGGGGATTTAGCTCAGTGTCTTAAGCACCTGCCTGGCAGGCATGAGGTTGTGAGTTCGATCCCTGGTACCAAAAAAATATATATATATTCAATACTAGCCAGATGTGGTGGTACCCTCCTGCAGTCCCAGCACTCGGGAGACTGAGGCAGGAGGATCACTGCAAGTTCAAGACCAGTCTGGGCTACAAAGTGAGCCCAAGGCCAGCCTGAACCACATAGCAAGACCCTGTCTCAAAAAGACAAAAAAAAAAAAATTCAGTACTAATAATACTTCAATATTAGCATTCGGTGTTTGTCCCCTTTCTGTAGCTATATCATAATATCCCAGGCTAGGTACTTTATGAAGAAAAGAGGTTTGTTTAGCACATATGGTGAGACAGAAAGCTAGAAAGATTCAGGGACTGGCTCAGTCTCTTTATGATAACCAACTCTCTCAGAAATGGACCTGGGTTCCATGAGAAAAACAAGGCCATGCCCCAGGTGGCCTAACCACCTCCCACTAGGCCTCGCCCCCTAAAAGTCTCAGCACCTCAACACCATCACATTTGGGTCCAAGCTTCCAGAGCATGAAGCCTTGGGGCATAAACCACATCCACCCCATAGCAGTTGCCAGTCACAAAAGCCTGGGTCAGCGGTACCTGAGTAAAATCAAAGAAACAGAGCCTACTTGGGTGCCCAGGGATGCATTAAAAAAAATATCCACTGGATGCCAGGCATAGTGGCACATGCCTGTAACCCCAGCACTTGGGAGGCTGAGGCAGGAGGATCGCTGTGGGTTCAAGGCCAGCCTGGGCTACATAATGAGGTCAAGGCCAGCCTGAACTACATAGTGAGACCCTGTCTCAAAACATGAAAAATGTAAAAAGGCACTCACCGTGTTGTCTGAGCACACCACGCGTATCCCAGGTCTGTCCTGTTGTCTGTCCACACGTGCTCCTTCAGTGCTCCAAACCGCAGCCACCTCCAACACAGGTACTCAGTATTCGCCATGTGCATCCCAGACCCTTGCCCAGCAAGCCTGTGGCCTTCCAGGTACCTGTGTCACCTCCTGCCTCTGCTGTTCTATTGTCACCTGCCCTACCTTGGGTTCTCCTCACCTCCCAACAGGGGCTCAGAGCTATCAGCAATTTTGTTTTCCATAGAACAGAATCCAAATGCACCTTAGCGTGGCCTTTGTGATTGGGCACCGCCATCCCCTCTACCCACACAGTGCCAGCTGCCCGCTCGATACCCACTGTCTCCTTCCTTCATGACAGAGCCCCAGGTTTTAGCTGCTCCTCCTGATAAAGGCATTTTTCAGATTCCCTCGCAGCATGTTAGGACCACATGACAAGTTCTGGCTAACGAGACGTGTGTGAGAGTGTTCCCTAGGCCTGCTTATAAGTCAGTTTAATACAGAACAGGCTTACCTGAAAGGAATGCCCCTGTGGTGTGGAATTTTGATGCCCTGGCTGGAGCTCCAGCAGCCTTTTTGGATGTCACAGCCCCCGCATGCCACTCCAGCTTTCCCAGCTCTCTGTGTGGCCCTCCTGTCGCACTTATCTGTCGACCAGGGTGTACACGAAATGGCTGAGGGACAAGGACTGGGACAGTGCCAAGCACATAGCTGGTACTCAGTAAACTTCTGTGGAACACGTGCAGGAAAGGTGTGACTGTCACCTCCCGGGACGGAAGGTGCAGCCCTGCTGTCCCTCCCCTGCTCTGCACTCACGATCGGGTGGCCACGCGGGTGCTGTCGGGCCAGAGGCAGGGATGCGGGATAGCGGAGGCGCCAAGTGGATCCGCACCCAGGAAGGTCCAGACCGGGCGTGGAGGGGCGGAAGTGCCATCGTGACCTCCCTGAGGCTCCCTCCTCCGCCCCCCAAGGCCAGGGTGGGGCAGCTACTGACGCAGAGGACGCGGGAGCCCCCAGGATGCTGAGGTGCTCATGGGGCAGGCGGACTTGATGAGGGGCAGCAAGAGCCCTCCGGGGACGCCGGTGCAGCGCCGCTGGTAGCCTTTGCGGCCGCGGCTTCCCTCCCGGGTCACTCCCGCTCCCCTCCACCAGGGGGCGGTGCTGGGCAAGCCCGCCCGGAGCTCCGGGCGCCCTCGCGGGGGAATTTGGTCAGTGCGGAGCCTGCACTGTGCCCCACGCCCGCCCGACCGAGGTGGAGGTGGAGATGGAGGTGCTGGACGTGCCCCGCACCCACAGGCTTCCCCTGGGCGCCTCCCAGGCGCTGCGCTTGGGGAGCGCTATCTTGACGCCTTACTTTGGGTTTCTCATGTAAGAGAAACCGTGCAAAATATTTCAACTTGTTCGCCAGGTCTAGCTCACTCCGCATTACGGCCGGAAGTTGCACGCATTTTACAAATGACTTAAATTTATCCTTTTTTATGGGCGAGTACTGTTCCATGGTATGTAAATGCCACACACGGCTTGTGGCTGGGACCACGGGAGTGGGAGGCTGCGGTGGCCGTGCTGTCGATCTCTGACACCCACGGGCATCGCGTTGTGACGGGCAACATTGCCGCTGTCCTTTGGTTATCCCCGGGATGGGTCCCCTCTAGGTACTAAAACTCATGGGAGCTCAAGTCCCTTATATGAAAGGGCCTGGCGTTTGCATGTAAGCCTTGTGCATCCTCCCAAAATGGTTACTGTTGTTTCTGTCGTTGTTGTTGTTGTCGTCGTCGTTGTTGTTTTGAGACAGGCTCTCGCCATGCAGTGCAGGCTGGCTGGCTTTGAGCTCACTATGTAGTCCAGGCTGGCCTCGAACTCACAGCGACCCTCCTGCCTCAGCCTCCCAAGCACTGGGGTTACAGGTGTGCGTCACTGCACCTACCTGGCCGTGAACCTCTAAAGAAGCCACCACACTGGCCCGCCTCGCCCTGACCAGTCCTTTCTGGCCACTTACTGTGCCCGAGGTGCTGGTGTTCAGGGCTGGGTTTCCAGGCATGGCAGCCTCCACCTCCTGTCTCCCAGCCCGCCCCACGCTGTCCTCTGTGCTTTCAGCAGGGGCAGGGGGACAGATGGGTGCCAGCAGCGCAGGACAGCCGGGCTCCCAGGCGCCTGGTGCCTGGGGTCACAGGGCTGAGCACCGTCCCAGAGCTCCTGGGCTTCTTCTTGCCAGGTGACCTGCACAAAGCACTTTATAGTGGTAGAACCTGAGCCAATTGAGAGCTGGCTACCACTGCAGGGTCCCCAGGAGGTGACAAACCCACCCAGGGAGGGAGGAGGCTTCAGAAGCCTTAGTGCTGGGGCCAGTCCGCCTGGCAGCTTTGAAGGCTTAGGGAGACAGCAGCACGGCCTGCAGTACCGACTATGCCCAGCAGGGGCCGCCCGATCTCTGCTTCAGTCTCGAAGCTGCCTGTGTCGCACCGGGCCCTGAACAAACGGTTGCAGGAGGCCCCAGCGTGGCCCCTCCGATGGCCCTGCACGGCACCGCAGGGGAAGCTGCGGTCTGCCCAGAGGGCACTCGGGCGCTCCGTCAGTAACCATCTGTAAAGCGCCTGCCTAGGGTGCGCCCAGGCCAAGGGGTGAAAAGCCACGATGCTCGGGGCCAGCACCCAATGGGGAGCAAGTCGCTTAACCCGTTTGTGCCTCTGTTTCCCCATCTGGGATATGGATTCTTGAGGTAGCACAGGGCTGGAATTAGCGGTGTGGCCAAGACAGTTTAGGTGCTGTTTGCTCGTGGGTCGCTAACCCCACTCACCAGAGGCGGATTAGCAAAAGGGGAACATACCACGGAATTGTTCCTTTATTTATTTAATGTAAGATTTAGAAATGAAGTCCCAGCTCAGACAGGGTGGTGCGTGCATGTCTGGAATACCAGCCGTCTGGGAGGCTGAGGCAAGGAGATGTCGACGACTTTAAGCCTAGGCTGGTAACTTGGTAATGCCTACCTAGGGCCGGGGATTTAGCTCAGCAGCATAAATGCCAGCCTGGCAAGTGTGAGGTTGTGAGTTCAATCCCCGGTACAAAAAAAAAAAAAAGGTAATGGCTGCCTCAAAATACAAAACACAAAGGGATATAGTTCAGTGACAGAGCACTTGTGTCACATGGGTTCAAGCCCCAGTGCCGCCAGAAAAGAAAAGAAAAAGAAACGAAGACCCAAAGAAATGAGGGGCTTGGTGCTTCCCTGGTGTACTTGTGTCACCGGATCATTGGGATGAGACACCACATGTGTGCTGGGGACACAGGTGGGAACCTCATTCCAGCCGTCCCCTGGCTTGACTTCAGGGGTGAGACTCAGATGAGGGCTGGGGTCGGCTTCCCAGACGCCAAGCCAAAGCGCCTCCCCCAGCTCCCGTGCTGCAGACCGAGCCCGGGTCTTCACACGGAGCTACATCCCCAGCTAAATTCTTAGTTAGCATCTTGCCAAGACACTAAACTGCCCAGGCTGGGTGTGAACCAGTGATTCTCCTGCCTCAGCCTCCCACAGTGCTGGGATTACAGGCGTGCACAACCACGCCCGGGCTAGAGGCCGTATTTAAGGCGGTGTGCCTGGAACCCTGTCTGTCACAGAAGTTCACACCGGCGGTGTGGTGGGGATCTGCGTGACGCCCGGCCCCTCTGGACGGTGGCCTGCGGAGGCTCCGGCTGCTGCTGGCGCTGCCCACCCAGACTGAGGTCTTGCAGGTGAGCCACAGGTCCGCCCCCACCCCGCGCGCTGGCTTCGGTAGTTTTCCGGATGGGCTGAAGCAAAGCTGGCACCCGATTGTTGCTAAGACGCCACGCACAGCCCTTTCCCTGAGGCGAGGTGGCCCCGGCTCCAGCCCTCGGTGCCGCTCCCGGCAACCGGAGCTGTGGGCGGAGTCCACGAGGGAGGATCAGGGCTTCAGCGCCACCCGAGGCCAGAGGGCGCCAGCGGAGCCGCAAACCTGGGTCCCTCGGAGCCCACGGCTCGGACTCTGCCGGCTTCCGCGGCAGAAACCGAGGAGCCGGCAGGGGGCGCCCGAGAGGGGGAGGCCACCTTCCTCTCCCCCGCCCCAGCAAAGTCACAGCAGGCGGGGTGGGAAGGGGTCCCCAGACCAGCTCATCCTGGCTTCCCGTTAGGGACACCAAGCCAGGGGGGGACAGGGAAACACGGGGTGCAGCACCAGGCTCTCCAGAGCCCTCATCCTCTCACCCCCGTGGTTCTCCACAGAGCGCGTTCACAGCGTCCCCCACCCGTGGCCTCGAGCTGGGGTCTTGGGACCTCAGCCTGGATGTCGCAGGGCCACCTTGTGAGGAGCGCCGCAGTCCCGGGGCCGCGGGCCTTTAGCCGCCAGGTCGGGAGACCTCGTTTCCCTAAGGGAAACACAGGGGCAGGGACCTCTGGTTTCAAAGGCCTGACCTCCTGTGGTGCTTTTTGTTTTTTATTTTTATTTATTTATTTTGTGCGGCACCGGGGATAGAACTCACAACCTCGTGCCTGCCAGACAGACACTTAAGCCACTGAGCCAAACTCCTGGCTCTAGTGTTTTGAGACAGGGTCGCACCATGTAGCTCAGGCCAACCTTGCACTCACGATGTAGCCCAAGCCGGCCTCAAACTCGCAATGCTCCTCCTACCTCAGCCTTCTCAGTGCTGGGATTAAAGGCGTGTGCCACCATGCCCGGCTTTGTGGTGCTTTTTGATGATGTGACTTGACCTAGAAAGCAGCATGGAGCAATATTCCTAGCACTTTAAGAAAAAAATATTATTTTTTTATTTTTTAAAATTTAATTTAATTTAACTTCTCGGGGCAGGGGGTCTTTTTGAGACAGGGTCTCACTATGCAGTTCAGGCTGATCTTGAGCTCACTTTGTAGCCCAGGCTGGTTTTGAACTTGCAGTGATCCTCCTGCCTGAGCCTCCCAAGCGCTGGGATTACAGGTGTGTGCCACCACGCCCGACTGTTATTCTTTTAAATTTTGAGACAGCAGTTCAGTAAGAAGTTGCCTGGGCTGGGCTGGAATTTGCAATCTTCCTGCCTCAGCCTCCCAGAGTGCTGAGATTATAGGCATGCACCACCACACCTGGCTAACTGGGGATGCTTTCTAAAACTCCTAAGGCTCGAGCTCCACCCCGAGCCAGGGAACCGGAGAGTCCGGGACACTTATTAATGTGTCCTGGCCCAGGCTGTGATGGGTCAGAAGTGAGGCAAGGCTCCCCGAGCCCGGCCCCGGTCATGGCCATGTCCCATTTCCTTTTCTCAGCCAGCTGCTGCAGGTCTGCTCCGAGCCCGGAGAAGCCACCAGGAAATTCCCTGGACATTGTAATGTGTGACAACAGCGTCTAATTAATCATCAACCCTGCGATACAATCTCCACCCATAAAAAAAGAGACCCGCTGAGGCTTCGGGGAGCCGAGCCCTTGGCTGCCCCAGACGGTTCCCGCCACACAGGGCAGCTGTGCCTGAGGACCCGGGCTGATGGGTGCCCACCTCTGCTCAGAGGCCGGTAAGGAGACTTCCTGATTCCCGGAAGGCTGAGGGGACCGGGCTCGGGTCACCGCGCAGTACTCCAAAGATAGTGGGTGGACAGGGTCGACCTCGCCCAGGAAGGGTTTCCCACGCGGCTCGGCCCCTGGGGCGGTAGTGAGCTTCCTGTCCCTGCAGGGCCCAGGGGAGACTCGGGCCCAGGACTGCTGTGGTGACGCACAGACCACCAACCCGCCTTGTTCTCAGATCCTGGCCAGGCCTCGCAGCAGGGAAGGGCTGGGGGGCCAGGTGGAAAGCAGGGGGTCCCGGCTGGGCCAAGGCAGACTGCAGGACCTTGGGCAAGTCATCTGTTCCCAGGTCTCAGTTTCCTCTTCTGCAGGTTGGGGACAATGTGACCCGAAGTGTCCCTTAGGAGAGGGTGCTGGGTGGGCAGGAGACCCAGGTCTTTGATGCCCAGAGGTTGGGAGCCCCCCAGTGGGCACCTGAGGCTCGCACCCCAGCAGGGCCCACCCCGCAGTGCCCGCTGTTTGGATTCCAGGCGGGGCAGTGCCAGGGCCATGAAGCAGGCAGCACAGGGTGGGGGACACCAGGAACTGGGCCCCCGCTTCTGGCCAGGAGAATGTTGTGAGCTGTGCGGCCTCCCCAGCTCCAGCGCTTCCCCAGGAGGCAGCAAAGCATCAGAGGGCGCCCTCCCGGGCAGGAGGGGGTGCGCCGGGCAGCCAGGTCAAGGGGTGGGCGGAGCTGGGCAGAGCTGGATGCCCACACCCTTCACACCCGTGACCCAGCTCCAGACTCAGGCGGCAGAGCCCGTGCGAAGCAGGGGAAAGGGCCCCATGGGTGGATGGGTCCCGCAGGCCTGCGTGGGGCTGGCAGGGTGAGGGTGGCTCAGCCCCAGTCAACTTGGGCCTTGTGCAGTGAACAACCGACGCCACCGTACAGGCCAGCGCATGTGAGAGACCAGGTGGTGACGCCTTGTGTGGGCCACACCCAGGCAGTTGCTAGGGGGCTGTGGCCTCAGGTGGGGCTGCAGTCCAGGGGTGCCGCTGGGATGAGGGACCAGTGTCCCCTCCATGGCCCTCCTGTAACTAAGGGACAGGAGAGCACTGCGGTCTGTCAGGTTCCGCCCAGGTCAGGGTCGGCTTCTCCTGGGTCCCAGGGCCTCCTTCTGCCGAGGGCCGCAGCCACCCACCCGGCCACTCCCGGGAAGCTCCCTCCTCCCCAGGTTGCCCGGCCGGCCAGTCCCTGGCTGCCCTCCAGGAAGCAGTGGGCAGTGAGTGGGCGCCCCCGCCCTGTGCAGCTCGGGTGCCACCCCAAGTGCCTCAGCCTGACTGCCCGGGCCGCGTGGAGGGGCAGAGCAGCTGGCCAGGAAGGACGCGTGTCTGCAGGCCACCAGGGGACCCGCTCCCAGGCCCCGGAGGGTCAGTTCCGTTTCCCTCAGGGGCCCTCGGGGTGACACCAGGTCGGAAGCGCTGCCGCAGGGGCCCCTTTACTGAGGGGCAGCAGTGAGGAACGGGGAGCGGGGGTGACACGGGGCAGGGGAGTGAGGGTGCGCGCGTCATTCGGGGCTCTGCCAGGGCCAGTCCAGAGGTCCCAAGCACCTGTCCCTCGTGCCCCAGGCAAGGGGATTTCCCGAGGACCTCAGCCATTGTCCCTGCGGGGAGCTGCTGAGCCCCTTTCTGTCCCAGGACCCGGAGGTCACTCTGGGGGAAGTGAGGTCAGAGAGGCAGAGGGGCAGACGGTGCCCACAGGGGCGGTCAGAGCCCGCTCATGGCCAGGGCAGCCCCGGGCTAGCGCGGTAAGCATCAAAGATGCCCCGACGTAGCCGCCTTCCTGTCCTCGCCGGGAATTTCCAGCCACACCCTCCAGAGGTGGGGGCCCGAGGCCTGGGGGACTCCGTGGGAATTGCACCAAGGACGGGCGAGGTGGGCTTCCCACCCGCTCCACACCGGCCTCTGGGGGCTCCTGGGACAGGGCGAGGCGGTGCTCGAGGGGTCGAGGTGGCCCCAGGGGGCGGGGGCAGGTGGATCGGGGCCCCAGGGAGGTCAGGGTGGCCCAGGGCGCTGAGGTCCCCTGCGGGGGGCGGGGGCGAGGTTTCCCTAAGGCCCACACCGACGCATCTCACCAACACATCTCTCGTCCCCACCCTGCCCCGCAGATGCGCAGGTCCCCGGCGAGGCGCTGCGCTTCCACGCGGCGGCCCAGGGTGCGCAGGTGCGCGTGGACGAGCAGGGGCGCACGGCGCGCAGGGGCGCCTCGTTCCGCGACGGCATCGTCTTCAGCCAGCGACCCGTGCGGCCCGGCGAGCGCGTGGCCCTGCGCGTGCTGCGCCAGGAATCCGGCTGGTGCGGTGGCCTCCGCGTGGGCTTCACGCGCCTGGACCCCGCGCGCGTGCCGGCGCCCGTCCTGCCGCCCTTCGTGTGCCCGGACCTGGAGGCGCAGAGCCCGACGTGGGCCGCCGTGCTGCCCGAGAGCTGCGTGCGCGCCGGCAACGTGGTCTGCTTCTGGGTGAACCGCCGCGGCTGGCTCTTCGCCAAGGTCAACGCCGGGCGCCCGCTGCTGCTGCGCAAGGACGTGCTGCTGGGCTCCCCGCTCTGGGCCGTGATGGACGTGTACGGGACCACCAAGGCCATCGAGCTGCTGGGTGAGGCCGGCGGGAAGGCGGAGACCGTGGGTTCACTGGCAGTTGTCCCATCAAGCCCTGCCAGGGTCAAGCTAAGGATGTGCAAGGCCCAGCTGCGGGGAGGGCAGCCTTATCCCGAGGGGTGCCTGGAGGATGGGGCCGGCACCCGCGCATCGGGTAGAAGGCCCATCACAGAGGAGGGAACATTTGGGCAGGGCTCACAGCCTAAGAGCTCGCCAGAGCCAAAGGCGGCAGCAAAGGAAAGCGAAGCACGAGGGCCGGGGTTCCCAGGGGAGGCGCGCAGGCCGAGCCGAGGACTTTGGGTTTGCGGGGGTGGGGAGACAGGAGGCCCGCGGGAAGAAATGGCGGCGTTTTCCTGGGCGCAGGGGCCATCTCCACCCCAAGTGAATTTGCTCCTAAAATAAAATAGTTCACCGTAGCTGCGGGGCCTCAGCCCCAGTGCATCCGGTCTGCTAAGTGGAGTGGTGGGGGCCTGTGTCGTCCCTGCCTCCTGGGTGACCCCCTGCGCCTTGGAGTTGGGGTACGGTTAACGTGGAGAGGAGGAGAACAAAGAGCAGGGGCTTGAGGAAAGTGGGTTGGGAGGAAGAACTGCAGCCCCATGGATTCTCAGCTGGGCCAGGACAAGGTCTGAAAATCCTCCCGACCCCCAGCACTGTGACCCAGGGGAAGAAGGGGTGGACCCCTGGGCTGCTGGCCTGGGCCCTGAGTTCCCTCTCTGTCTTAGACTCCGGAGCCAGCGCGTCCACCACGGCCACCCCAGAGGTCCCCATCGAGGAAGCACAGCTGGAGCCTAAAGGTGAGTGGGTCCCCAGGGCTCCAGCCCCGGAAGTGGGGTTCAGGGTGCTTGCAGTGAGGTCTTTCCTCACCCCTCAGCAAGTCTTCCAGTCTTTGAACCAGATTTGATTCTGCCCCCTAGAAATCTAAAAGCAGGCTTGGGGATATAGCTGTATCACAGTGCCTGCCTGGCAAGTGCAAGGTCCAGAGTTCAATTCCCAGTACCAGGAAAAGGAAAAAAAAGAAACCTAAAATCAATTTTGCCTTCTACAGCATTGACCAACTTTACAAATGCTAAGCACATGTTCACAGCAGGGTATGGTGGCATATGGCTCTAATGCCAGCATTCTGGGAGGCTGAAGCAGGAGGATTGCAAGTTTGAGCCCATCCTGGGCAATTTAGGAAGACTCTATCTCAAAAGTTTTAAAAATAAGGAGGGAGGGATTATAGCTCTGTGAATATCATGAGTTCAATCCCAGTACCCCCACCCCACCAAAAAAAAAAAAAAAAAAAA